>JADLZK010000673.1:0-193795 GCA_015847255.1 Hyparrhenia diplandra | reverse complement strand
ATATCGCGGTGACCACGATTAATGCGATAGATTTGAGTCGTCCTTGTCGAGGTCGTGATAGACACTACATTCTTTAAAGTGGCGCATCCTGTTAGTGAATAAGAAGGATGTCTTTGTGGCTTTGGCGTGGAATTGCAAAGCCTATGTCACATTTATCATGTCTCACGCCTTTGGTACACTTTTTCGGCGTTTTTGTCGGACCCACGCCTTGTAGTCATATCAATTCCTTTATGTCTCGGCATCTTTTTTATGTCGGCCTTTAAACAATCGATGTGTTCTTATCGGCTGGTTCTCACATTCGGGTTCTCGGTGGACTCTACCATGCCCACTTGCCCTTTTTGCCTATAAATAGGGGCACCTATCCCTTACCAATCTCACTTTCGGTGCCTTTCCCTTGCCTAGCCCTTGCTTTTGTCCAAAGCTTCCCTGTCTTTTAAGCCTTTGCAACCACCACCCACCAAAGATGGCGAAGACTTGGTTAGCGACTCTTTGCTGAACACGAGGGTTTTCCCAAGGTTTTGTACACCCCCCGCAAGAGCTTGGGTGAAGGAGCTCCGGTGTACCAAGGTCGTGAGTATGTGGAGCTTGGCACCCGGCGATGTGAGGTCACGATCTACATTGGGAAGAGTGAGAAGTTCCCCAAAGCCCCCGAGGCACGGGTGTGGTACTAAGAATCGGGTTTACGCTTCATCGACACCTATCAAGCCGTGGGCATAAGGCCTGCTGGCCTTCTGCGAATCTATGAAAGAGCCCATTGCCCATACTCCCATCGCGGTTCTTCCTCCTCGGGACAAGAATCGGCTAGTTTGGGAGGCTCGCATGGCGCCTTACCTTCCGGTGGTCCGTTGTGGTGCACCCGATGATACTTGCTCGCCTGATGAGCAATATGGCCGTGAGCCCTCGAAGTTAAAAGAAGTCTTCGCCGAGCTCGGAGAGGCCGGTGATCTTCTCCGTGATGCTCGAGGCGCAAGCCTTGTTGGCGCATGCCGACGGGTGACGCCTTGAAAGGCGTCGCTTAATTACCGAGGAAGAGGACTTCTGAGAAGGCTAAAGACCCCGGATGGCGGGAGTTGAAGGATGCCTATCTTGTCACGAGGGACAAAGCGTAGGGCAATGTCATGGAAGGGTTAGAGCCCAATCTTGGAGGGAGTCCCTATCCACAATAACCGGAAGGAAGAGGGTTAGTTCCACGATGCCACGGCCACCGCCATCATCGAGATACGAGGAAGAGGAGCCCCTGTCCCCTCACTTTCCACCACCAAGAGGGCGCACGCAAGGTGGAGCCCGGTAGGAAGCCCAGTGGTTCGGCGAAGCAGCATTAGTTGTCCTAGTGGAGGTGTACCCTTAGTTAGTAGTGTTTTCCCTCGTTGTCTTCCCATGTTCTAGTATTTCCTTTGTATCCCGTTCAGAGTCGATGGGATTGCCTTGCCATGGGGGCAGGTGCTATGAGGGAGAAGTGTGAGAGCATGTGCTTTTGTGTTGGCCCTATAAGTAGAGGTTTGGAAGTTGCTTTTGCATAATGCATCGTGTTTGCTTGACGGAGGGTACTTTGTTGACTTAATGTGGATGTCCCAATAGAGCAGCTTGAATAATTATAAATTAAATCCATTCTTTGGATTTGAATTCCTTGTTCCTTGCTATAAAAGGCATTCTTGTTGTCAATCTTCCTTGCAATCCTCCTCTACTACGTGGTCTCTAACCCCACTCCTTTTACTATGTGTAAAATTGGTAATAGTCACGGTTAATAGCTTATGGTGCCGCTGCGAAACCGAGGGCCCCTATGGAACGGTACCCCGAGGATGAGCCGCTGGCACGCTTACCTTGGTATCGAGGTTGTTGATTGGTTGCCTTTCACCAAGTTACACCACTTTATTTTACTCTTACAATAAAATATTCTCCTTGGTAAAAATATTCTAGTGTTCAAGCGGGGGAAATCCACAATCGTCGGCCAATTGGCGATCCTTTAAAACCAAGATAATATGGTTTTGGAAAAAAGGAGATAGATGATCACGGAAAAGGATAGCTCTTTTGATGGACGGTGATTAAAGCACTGTTTTTGAACACGGTTACCGTTGTATGCGCCGTCTCGCTATCGCCAACGTCTTGGAAGCCGGACGTCAACGGTGTCGGGGCCCCCTAGTGCCCGCCTCGCGTGGGCTACGCAGCGTTGTGCCGCATCTTTCGCCCGTCCTCGCTGCACCCCTCTTTTTCCTGCAGCTTAGGGTTCGGCTCCGACGCTTTCATTCGGGTCCCCGTCTGGGACCCCCTTCTTCGTCTTTTTGGCGCGACCTCTCGCCTTGACGCCTCCTTGCGGCGAACCCACTCCTCTTATCCTCTCCTCTTAGCACCTTGGTTGCGTCTCCGCGAAGCGTGCCATGGCTAATCTTGTCCAGTACCCGCCGGGCGTGCTCCTCCCCACCCGCCCAACTTCGGCGTGTTGTGCCCCACCTCTGCCCACCTAGTTATAAAATCCCCCTCGCCCCTTCCTTTACCATCCCGGATCGGAGTAGGGCTCGAGAGTGGTTTTTCTTCGCCGGTGCTTGTGGTGGAGAAGCTGAAAAGCCACCAAGTCGGAAGGAAGGAGCCCGGATCAAAATAGAGCTACGGATATGGCGTTAAGATTGAAGTATTTATCCTCGGGATGCTTTTCACCTTAGCATTGGTGATGATCGAGTTTACACCCTCATGTTTTTAGGATTTGTTGGTCTTTTGCCATGTTCGGATAATCATTATCTTGTTGTTCCTTCATTGCCCCTCGCTTATCTAAGCCGCTGTTTGATTAGGTGATTAGTTGTTACTTGTTAGTCCTCGCTCTTAAGCGTGTTGTTCTAATCCGAGTGGTTTAGTTTTGAACTTCGTGTAATTTCTTTTGTATCTACTTTCATGTTTGTGTAATTTAATTGTTTTCCTTCCCTTTTGATTCTCGCTCGAATCTCGGGCGAGATTCTTTTAAGGGGTTGATTGTTATCTTTTTTCCTTGGTCAAGTATCGCGAACATTGAATGATTAAGTAATGCCTGAGAATATATACTATACACATTTTTTTTTATGTAGATCTTGGGATAGGATATGTCCACCTTATATAATAGAATCGATGGCTAGCCTCACCAAATAAATAGTGGGACGGATGTATAAAACTGTGTGGGAGGCTAAATGTATAGGAAACGCAATTAATTAATTATTAGTGATGTAAAGGCCATATGTCTGATTAGTACAACCCAAAGCGAACTCTCGGATCACGGCTTGGCGCACCCATTTCCCCTCACGCCTTACAGGGGCCAAGCGTGAGTGCCGCTCAATCACTGAATGTCCCAAGAGGGGTTTCACCTCTATGCCATTATGTAATTTACTTGCACTTTTTGTGTGCCACTAAATTTTTCCTTGCACCTACATGCCATGACACATTTTGAATTGCACCTCCATGCCATTCCGTTTGCCATGCCGTGAGAAGATACTTGATTACCGCGATCGGCGGGTGGGTCCCACGCATAGAGGACACCTTTGCCTGGGCGGAGAATAAAGCCTCCTCATTGTCACCAGCCTTGAATTGCGCTTTCGTGAGTCAGCGACTCCGCGGCGGAACTCTCCTCTGCGTCCCCGAGCCTAGCTTACGGATCCCGCCGCCCGGCCTCCTTCCTCCGCCCCAGGTCTTTGCCCTCACTTGCAAAGGGAGCAGCGGGCGCCATCATCCGCCCAGCGGTTGGGCGCGCCGCCCTAGGGAACCTGGCGGGGCAGCGCTGGCGCCATGGAGGACGCGTAGGGGGCAGCGCCTTGGCGCCGCGCAAAGGGCCAGCGCCGAAGGCGGCAGCGGAGCCAGCGCCAGTCCGCCAGCCCGTCGCCTAGAGGCCCGGCCGTGCCGAGCCGCGGAGTTGATTAACAAAGTTGCACGGGGAGTAGCAAGCCATGGAGGAGCCAAGGGCGTTGGCGAGTCTACAACATCCGCCTAACGTGGTAGTTTCCTTTGGTTGGAATCTTCATCAGCGAGACCGCTCTATCATGCACCCGTTCTTCCGTGGGTCTTTGGTCATTAAAGCAAGTATGCAATGGGTTGAGTTGGGTCACCGTTAAGGAATTTTTTTGCTTTCTAGGAGGATAGCATAGTCTTGTACATTAACATGAATGATGCAATGGTTTTTACATTGAGTGAACATTGCAACATCTGCTTTGGCTGTCCGGTGGCGTGTATCATTTTTCCTTTGATACCTACGACAAATCATTTAGAAGTGTTCTACCTTCGTTGTACTAAACTTTTGCTCAATTATTTGCGATGATTCATGTATAACCTTATTCATAAAGCTATTGGAATTGAATCAAAGAAAATGTTGGTACAATGCGCTAGACTGACAATGTGTAAATACAAATTGCTTGAGAGATCTTTGCTGCTTTGATTGAAAACAACAATGAAATCATATTGTTGGCCAATTGCAATTGCAAAATAATGAAATATACACAAGGAAAGCCCATATGCTCCTATTTTAGAATATTTCTCTCCTGCAAGTGCGAGATAATCTTGCATCTTTTCACGGCCATGTTCCACTCTTCGTTTTTTTTAAAGTAATTGCAATGGTTTTAAGTAATTTTTCAATTTTTCTAACATATATATACAATTTTTATAATTTTATTTAAGCAAATAAATGATTTAGGTAATTTCGAATTTCTCAACCTAAGCCCACAAACTCACAATACCACGACCATACACACACTGACCAAGGGCAAAATGGTCTTTTTACAACTCGGTTAAAACGGTGTTAGTGTACAATCCGTCCACAATGGCATAGAGGTGCAACTCAAAATGTGTCATGGCATATAGGTGCGAGAAAAATTCTAGTGGCACCGCAGTCGGTGTAAATTACATAATGGCATAGGGGGTGAAAGCCTCATGGCGACCCCCAAAAAAAACCTTGAATGGCCCATTGGCGGAACCGGCAAACACACCCACCGTTCTCTTCCGTGCGTCGCGACCCGACCTAGCGGCGGTGGCACTGCGGCGTACCTTTGGGGCGAGCCACGCGCGCCGGTACGCTGGCGCGGCCTACCTAGAAGCGGGGGTCGGGGAGGCGGCGCAACGGCTGGGGTGGCGGGCGCTTTGCGCCCTCGCGGTTTCTGGCGATCGCCGCGACAGCGGCGGCCCGGTCACCTGCCGGCGGTCGGGTCGGTGGTACGCGGTGCGATCTGCGGCCCGCAAACGGCACTATGCCTACAACCGAGCCTGGCAGGGGTCGGCAGGAGGCCCGGCGGGTAAGGCCCATGCTCTCTTCTCCCCGCGCTCTTATCACGTAGCTATGGTTGGGAAACAAAAATTACCTTTCTAGAATTTTGAATACCCGAAATCCCAAAGGCTACGTCGGTAGACACTAGATGCAGCATAGGAATGCCTAGTTATTTCTAATAAGGAAATTACAAAGACAAGGGATGCTTTCTTCATTTGCGCCGCATCAAGCCTTGACAGAATCTTCTTTTTGTTCTACAAAAGTAATGCAAGTGTGATGTTCTACCTTTTTCAACCGTCTAAAAGATGGGGGTACGCAATCCAATTCGGACTGATCATCTCGGTAATTCTCTTACCGACAACATGGCGCACCTAAAAATAGATAAACCGAGTCTAATTGTCGACTACTGATTTTTATTTTATCTGGACACTTTCACGCTTTACCAATCTCCTTCCATGAAAAGCCTTTGCCAAGTGTATTGGTTCGCGAGGGTCGCATTGTGAACTTATCATCGGGTTGCCCACACCCATACATTTCAAAGGGAATTGGCTTTGGTAAACTCAACCATGAGAAAATGTATGTGTATTTTTTTCAGGTTAAATTTGGATGCTTGTATTGGCGAGGAATGAAATGGCAAAAAATTTCGTGCTCATACCTGTACCTTCATGCTGCAGGTTAGCCTTTTCCCTTTTTTTTCCAATGATATTCACAAATTAATGTCCGTACCTCAGCCAATTTGGAAATCATGTTATGTATATTGTAATCATTGCATGGCCCCTCTAAGCGTATTTCACGGTTGTGCTACTTTTGCTAATAGTTGTCTTACTTCTATTTACAAAAATAAAGTAATGAACTTTACATCAGTGCTAATTAGTTTGACTTAGTTGCCTGCCTCAAGTAAATTAAGCTATTGCTTATTCATTTATCACCTATTCATCTAGAGTTTACACTAATCGATCAATGAGAGTAGGATATAGAGCTATTGCAATCCTGTCCTTCTACCTCTCATTCTCATGCCACTATATGATGATTCGTAGAGAGTCCACATTTTTCACCAACAGAAATGCTACAATAGTATTGTTTATTGTTTTAAATGGTTCGAGAAAAAATATGCTGCAGTACATGTAACTGAATAGCTGCCCTCCATATTTCTTTCTTCATGTTTTCTTCCATCCTCGTGGCAAGTGTTTTCATTTATGTGCTACACTACTATGATTTAATATGAAATACACGAGATCACAAACAGGGGGCCACATATATTCATCACATGGTGGTGACCAGCTAGGGACACTTTCGTGAGTACAAAGGTGAGGACACTAGAGAAGCAAAGGTACACAAGCGTCATGTAATAGCGTGCATGATAACATAGCATAGGAACATAAGATTGGTAAATAAGCGGTTGGAGACCATGATTGTGGCTGGATCACGAGGGACCGATATAGGGCTTCTAGTTATCGTGTCTTTGGTCTTTGGTGTTTTATTTGCTTGGATGGTTCTTCTTGTCGTGGCATAGGATACAACGGCCTCTAGGAGGCCGCCAGGATAGCATAGGCCTCTAGATTTATGAGCTCTGCCCTTCTTGGAGGACCTTGTTCATCCGGTCCTGTGAAAGATAAATATAGGTTAGTGATTCATTGAACATCACAAAGCATTAGGTGGAACCCAACACAAAGCATGCATACCTTTAAAGACTCCCACTAGGGATATGCGTAGGGATGTTGTCCATCACAAGGCTGAATAATTGTTGGACAAGCTGTACAAACCGTGGGTCTACTCGATGCTTGGAGATACCTCTCATTCCAAATCGGACATAAGAGGAGTAGCTAACTTAAAGGATATCACCATAGCTTGAGCCGGGATGGAGCCAAGGCGGTCCAAAGTTTTTATGAGACTTCAATAGCCCCTCCGCCTCTACACGTGGCTCATCACACCTGCTCTAAACAAGTTGGGAGAAAGCACATAAGCGGGTTCACTTCCTTATAGAATCCTTTCAAAGGCGGATAGGTTAGATCATTGATGTTAACATTCATCCTTGAAATAAAATACCATATTGCTCGCTCGAAAATACTTTCTCGTGCCTCATATTACGTCTAAAGGGGCCTTTGGTGAAAGTCACGAACCTCCATCATGCTCTTCCTACCCCTCGTTTGGGACGAATCTCAATCTTTGAGCGGGCCATCATGTTCGCCTACCCATCTTCATTGCTCCTCGGTGCGAATAACAACCGCACCTATCTCGGGAAGGATCTGATTTAGCATGCTTCTGCGTGATATGGTAATCTCAATTGGAACCTACAGTCATGATGCGATTCGCGTTAGGGGCGGTGGTAATTGATAACCAAATAGTGACATGCCTCATCAAATAAAACTAATTAAATGAAATAATACCGTTGGCGGTAACAACTCGGCATGGGGACACGAAGACGGGAACCATCTGTTGGAGGCTAGCGAGGTTCAAAACGCATACATTGGGATCGGATATGCGTGGCATGAGGGGTAGACCGCCATGTCGAAACCGTCGGGTTGAAGTGGTGGCCCCGTTTCCTCCACGGCGCTCCCTTGTTCATGTTGCTATTCGCGGCGCTCTTACCCTTGCCCATCTTTGCTTTGTTGGACTCCATCATTTTTCCATATTTTTACGCTAGATGAGCGACAAAGTTATTTTCTAAGATAAATAGCAAACTCGGATATTAATTTTAAATGAATATTTAGCTACCATACCAAACAGTCTAGTTTAAGCCTATAAAAATTACAGCAAGCACATAACAATGAATTAAGGCTACGATAAAAGTTTCATGAATTTAGAACTCTATTTTGAATTTCTACAATTTCACAAACCTAGAGAAGGCTTGACTTTTGAAAGCAAGGCTAACAGGCAAAGCTAACAAACAAATCTAACAAGCACTTCACGTGCTCTAACTAACTCACGCACAACCATATATGTATATATGAGCACAACCATATATGTATATATGAGCAGCTCGCGGACGTTACTCACGATGGCCGCGGCATCTCGGCAAGCTAAAGCAGCTAACTTGGCTAACGCACGGTGATCAACATCAACAGCTTACAAAGGTCCGAGCAGAGGTGATGGTTGAGTCGGAGACACGCAGCGAGTCGAGCAGAGAGCAGGCCACGCGCGAGCAAGCGGGCACGGCGGCGCTCGGCAGGGGACACCGCGACGTCCGATCGTCTCCGACAGGAACGACGACCGAGGCTTGGCGTGGTGGTTCGACTAAGCAACTGCCATGGCTGCTCTTGGTGAGAGGGGTTAGGACGGGGACGCTCAGGCTGTATGTATTTGTAGGAAGAAAGGGAAACTCCATGTTCCTATGTAGAGTTGCGCGGGTATCAACTATGGTGTAGTGCAAAGGGCATGGCCACTCGGGGGTGCAGCTGAAATCTTTGGCCGCAAGCGTTCGGACAGACTATCATAACTGCGGCTGATACACTGAATCGGCGCTCCGCTCGGCCAATTCGAACAGGAAGTATGCAGAGACGAGGCACGTCAACATTGAAGAGCAAACGACGATACAGTGCAACACCGCCATGGCAGGATGTGGCTTGGTTGCTACTCCTCCGTCCACCAAAAAAGAATGCAACGGAGGATTCAAAAAATTTTCTCATAAAGAACGCACACTTTGACCTGTCAGGTATATGAGCAGCGATTATGCATCACTACGTGGCACATTGGTGTCCACTCGTTTGATACCGCGTTCCAGAGCAATCTCGTAGCACTCTCCCGAAGGTTCTGTTTGGCAGCGTAATTCTCCTCTCCACTCCTCTTTCTCCTCCCACCCATCCAAAATCCAGCACTCCCGCATGCGGCGGACCTCGCGCGGTTGACAAGCGCGCGCGGTTGGGCGAGGCAGAGCGTGGAGGTGATGGCGCAGCTACCGGTCCCGGCCATCGCGGGCGCGGGCTCCTCTGGTCGTGGTTCGTGGAGCCGCCGGCCAGCCAAGGGTGGGCGCTCCGTCGCCGCTCGCCGACGCGGGCGCGACCGCGTGCTGTGCGCGCTCCTCCGGCCGAGCGGAGGCACTCGGCCGCGGCTGCGAGCAGAGCTTCGTGGGCTGCGGCCATGGCGGGCAAGTCCGAGGCACCTGCGCTAGCTGCAGCTGCAAACCGTGCGCGTCGACCTTCTCCTGCCACGGCGGCGGCCTCCCCCTCTCTCCTGCCCAGTCTCTCTCCCCATCTAGAGCCAGCTTCAGTTCATTCCGCCCGGGAGGACGGTGCTGTTTGTGCTCGTGCGTGCTGACGGAGAGCGGTGTGATTTGTGAAGGCAGACAGATGAATGAGGACAACGGATATTTAGAGGGGTATTTTCGTAATTTCACACATATCATTGGTTTCCCGTGCCTGGCCCTCCAATTGCATTCTTTGCTGGACGGAGGGGCACACGCGCTCATCCATGTTTGACATAACATGCGTGGGCCGCATCGCCATGAATGGCTAACGACGGCGAGAGCGAGCGAGAGCCGCGCGAGAGCACGGCCGCCAGCAACAACGTGCCACAGTGCTAGGGCAGAGGCATTCAAAGTGAAGTGACCACGCTGGGCAGGGTGCAAGGGCAGCACGTAGCCAAGACCAAGCAGTGCATGCATGGTGCATGGTGCATGTGTGAGGTTGTACAATATTACTAAAGATAGCAATCGATCAGCCGCAGTGACTCAGAACCAGACCATGACAACTGAGCCAGGCCAAAGGAAGTCTGGCCGGCTTATTTCTGGCATGCACGACATCAAAGGCAAGGGTGACAACGATCAAACACAAGTTGTCAAAAAACGATCAAACACTATGCATGCCTGCATCCCAGAGGTACTGGCCGCGGCAAGAACTTCATTGAATTGACATGCATGTATGGTCATTATAAAGAATCATCATGTACCATCAAATTTCATCCAACGGCTATGGAAATAAGACTTACGTGGACATCACGGGAGGCCGCCTAAACGGCGTGCCTTCATGTTTCTGATTGCATAATAGTACTCTTCTTGCAACATTATCACTTTAAAATCTGAACTAAATCAAGTAAATATCTGAATACAAATTCAAATCTGAACTACCCATTTTGTATGTTCAAGAACATTTGAATTTTGAATCCATATCGCATCTAGCCAAATTTGATATCGGACTACAGATATCTCAATTCTATCTGCATTCATTCAATTTCACCCCTTATAATTAACCATCAAACAAACAGAGCAAAAGGCTACGACTAAGAACTCTCACCATCTCACGTACTAGACATAAACAGAAACGTAACCCATCAACCTAGACCTCTAACTACTACGAGAAAACAATTGCCCAAGAGAATGACGTACGTGACGATGACAGGGCAGCAAGCAAGAAAAACGCAACAAGACGACAGCCACCACAGCACAGCTTGCATGCACTACACATTCTCAGTGTGAGGCTAGCAGCGTACCAACAAGCAGACACACTATGGTGTGATAATATTGGGGCAAAAGTATATTTTGATCTGCAAATCTAGCTTTTTCATGCTTGCACAAAATATATTGAATTTGACTATGATTTCGTACCGGACGAGTAGCAAGGAGATTATTGGAAATTGATTTTATTCCCTCAGAAGATCCCAAATTGCAGAAGGCTTCACCAAAATCTCTTTCCGTATGGCAACACACTTTAAAATTTGAAAAACAATATCTTAATGTACACATGCAAACGACTTGAGAGGTTATTAGTTCTATAGATGGATAGCCATCAGGTTGTTGTGCTTGATGTAATTCACCGCTGAGGATATTCGATCCGATCCTTTGATTACTATTTTTTTTCAGACTGAACATTGCCGGTCGCGGTCATAGCGGTGGCTTGCATGCACAGAGCCACCTATCACTATTCACTATATATAGCACATTTACGGACATTAGTACTAACACCCATGCATCAAATTAATTCAACATACTACTTGCATTAATTGCTTGCGTATGTGTTCTGCTGCCGGTGCATGCGTGTTCATCTAACAGAGCACGTAGATTTTTCGTCTGCCACGCGTCTGCATCGATCCGTACGTTGTCCTTGCTCGTGGCTCGCCGATAGATGATGCTGCGTGACACAATGGTAAATGTGGCTATAAAAAGAGGGGATGCCTCCCAGCTTTCACTAATACAGAATTGATTTTTACATGGTGTTCGGATTTTTATTTTCCGTGGCGGGCATTTGAGAAACGCCACGGAAAATACCCTAATTAACCGTGGCGGGCATTTTTGATTAACCGTGGCGGTTATAATGTCCGCCACGGTTGTCGATTAACCGTGGGCGGTTTTTCTATAAAGCCCGCCACAAAAAATGAGGCCCAAAGACGAGCCCAATGGGCCCATTCTCATGGTGACATATATATAAAGGGCGACACTTAGGTTTTGGGGCTCGGTTTCTCTCTTTCTCTCTCAGTTTCTCTCCCTCTCGAGGCTCCTCCCGGCTCCCTCTCTCCCTCTCTCGAGGCGGCGGGGCGGCCGCGTGGCTCCCTCCTCCCTCCCCGAGGCTCCCTCTCCCCTCTCCCCGAGGGCGGCGGCGGCGCACCCTCCCCTCCCCAAGCTCCCTCTCTCCCTCTCCCCGAGGGGCGACGGCTGGCCGGGCCTCAGCGTCCCGGCGGCGCGGATCCGGCCCGGTGCGGATCGAGCCCCGGCGGCGGATCCGGCCCCGGCGCGATCCGGAAGCCCCGGCGGCGGATCCGCTGGCTGCGAAGGCGGCGGTGGCAGCGCGCGATCCGCCCGGTCTTCGTCCTCCTCAACTCCGGGCCAAGGCGAGGTGGCGACCACGGGCCCGGGCGCCGGCCTTCACAGCGCGGTGCTGTGTGAGGCGCTCGGCATGGCGGCATGGAGCTCCTGGCGCCTGCGAAAACGGGCGGCGGCGGGACCTCCTCCTTCGAAGGCAAGATAAAACCCTACGGGCGGCGGCGGGCCGGGGCTAAGCGGCCCGATCTGGGCCCGGCCCTCGGGGTTTCGATTTTTTTTATTTTTATTTTTTTATTATTAACCATGGCGGGCATTTTGTCCGCCACGCGGTTAATGGCCGATTTTCAGTGACCCTTGGTCGTGGCGGACATAAAGCCCCGCCACGGAAAATCGCTTTTGTCCGCCCATGCAAGTTCCCTTTGTAGTAGTGTTTAGCACCGGGTTGGAGCACACACACAAAACTGGTGTAGCCAACAAATAGGATTACGGAGATAGCTAGCTTTTTAATAATGGATTATAAAACCGGCTTCATCTGTCGAAAGATAGAATCGCACCAATTATTACAAAAACGTTAGGACACCACTCACACAAAGACTGAGGTACCGGGCAGCCAAGTTCGAAATAACAAAGAATAAAATAAGGTTAGATCTAAATGTGACCAATAAATCTTGTAGATAACCATCCTCTAGAACTAAAAGAACTGCGGCGCCCAAGTTTCAAAATCTTTATCCGGCTTGCACTAGCTTGCCACGTTGATCCTCACCTCGGCTGCAGACTTGCCCACTTTGAAGCTAATGAGTTCCCCCTGAATAATTACCTGCAAAAAAAGATTTTGGTTGACATTTATCAAAACCACTTCATTCCTTGTTAACTAGATTGCCGGAGAATAGGCATTTAGCTGCGTTAACAATAGTGAATTTACTTTTTTGTTTGAAATTTTAGTCCATCGAACAAAAAGATCATTCATATTTGCTCGGTGGAGTTAAACCAAACAATAAGTGAACAGCTCGCCATAGAATCACGCGTGAATGCACTCAAAAATAGGTGTTGAATTGTTTTGGAAAGTGACAAAAGAGCGAGTTTTGTCACCATTCGATTCGTCTAGCTAAATTATCTTTTAGTTTAAAGTAACACCCTTTTGATGTACCACAAAGAAAATCTTAATTTTCATAGGTACTTTTATACGCCAAATGTCTGTGAAACTCTAACACCATTGTTTATTAACGCAAAGCATACATGGACTTGGTATGAAAGTAGCGGATGCATTTAAGCGCCAAACAAAAGTATCTCTATCACCTGGTAAAGTAATGTCTTGTAACGATGCAACAATTCTATGCAAAGCGATTAGGTTTGCACCACTTAAATTTCTCCTAAAAGAGATATTTAACGACTTTCGAAGCTAAGTACTTGGGCCACAAAATCCTGTTTTGAATGTACAATGTTAAACAGGAAGGAATTTATCTTTTAGGGGTTTATTTCCCAACCAGATATCGAACGTAACCTAGTGCATGCAGGAACCATCCTTGATGTTAAAACATCCAAAGTCCAAAAACTATCTTTCACATTCATTAAACCCTTCCAAAAATGAGAGTCCGTTGGTTTTTTAACACAACTTCCAAGGGGCTTATTTTTTTACATATTTATTTCTTACCGGCTCTTGCCACATCCCATCTTCATTTAATAATTTAAACAACCACTTAACAATTTACATCATTAAACTTCCTCAAAAACTCATTGAAAATCATGAGAAATGATATGACATATTTTTAGATTATTGTCCATTCTAAACTTACAAGGAAAACCCTTTATAGGAAAAAAAAAAAAAAAACCCCATAATTTAGCTTAGATATATTTCTTTTGATGTAATCCTTTTGCGTTTGTATAACACAAGCAATCCATTGAGAAAAGGGAGGAATAATAGGAGAAGGGCGACACGCCCACATGGATTGGAGCCACGGATCATACCCACATATTAGTGATGTGGATTATAACTATTGACAGTAGATCCTAATCCTAATCCTATGATTACTATTCATTCTCTTGTCAAATACCCCGAACCGTTGTCTTCCTATCCGTTTCTACATATTGAATGATTATAACATGTATTTGATGAACACGTTATTTTTTTATGTGCTACATGTGACGTTGTCTCTTACTTTAATCTCTATTGCACAATAGTACTCTTCTTGCAACATTATCACTTTAAAATCTGAACTAAATCGAGTAAATATCTGAATACAAATTCAAATCTGAACTACAAATTTTGTATCTATGTTCAAGAACATTTGAATTATGAATCCTTGTCCGTATCTAGCCAAATTTGATATCGGACTATGGATATTTGAATTCTATCTGCATTCAACCCATTTCACCCCCTTTATAAACCATCAAACCAACAGCAGACCAAAGGCTACGAGTAACAACCCTCACCCTCTAACAAGACAGAAACGATTGCCCAAGAAAGAGAATGCGACGTAAATGACAGAGCAGCAAGCAAGAAAAAACGCAACAAGACGACAGGCACACACCACAGCACGGCTCGAAGGCTAGCAGCGTACCAGCAAGCAGACGCACTTCGTGGCGATGGTCAGATCATAATAGGTCAGCAGCATCCTCGATATTTTTTGTTAATCAGCATTTGAAATTAGATTATTCATACTAAACTATACTTTGGAGAAGGAAAAAAATTCCAACCCATCGATCATTCTGGGCTGAAACTCTGCACACAACGTACCGACGAGGCCACCACACCCATGCCTGTCCGATGGATGGTGTTCGAGAGTGTCTTTTGCTTATCAGAAATCCCTACCGTCCAAAAAATGGCAAACACCATGTTCATGTGTCATACGCATAGCAAGTGATTATTGCCTAACTTGGCAAAAGTACAATCCAGAAATGCATAGAACAACATTCAGAACTCCACATATCAGCACGTCAAGTGACCTGAGATAACACAAATTTTCCGAATTTCATTCGTCAGCACGTTGGATTGTGCTAAGTCCATGCACCAGTATATCGGATGTAAATCCAGTAGGTCCATATGGAACCATTGCAAATGGCCATCGTGAACAGAGGATGATTCAAGAGGCCATAGCCTCAGAAAATCACTATCATTTTGAATTGAGCTGTTCCGCAACAATTACAGGTCAATGCTGTTTGTTCCTTGAGCTAATACTCTGAAATGTTAAGACGCATGCAGACTGAACACTGAAGGTATGTAGCATCACAAGTTCAGAACCGCCTCTTGTTGAACAAAAAAGAAAAATGAGCTTTGCATTCTCATTCTCCGATACCTTTTCCAACAATGGTCCAGAAAACAAACTGCACAGTTGGCTTCAGAAAACAATTCAGCGTAGGAAATCTGCAGACACATGGTAAATACCGACCAAAGTCAAATCATGCAAACTGTGATGCATATCAGTTCAAGACGACAATTGATTTTCCACAGTAATGAGACTGATAATCGAGTCTGAGCAACAACTGAGGTTGAGTAATCCTTGGTTTCCTTTCGCTAGGCAACTGTGATGCACTTTTCCTCAACCTCCAACTAGCTGACACCTTGTACACAAGGACATGGGTAATAATAAAAAGTAAAAACCTTCAATTCCAGGTGAACCTTTTGTGAAGGTACCACAGCAAAAACAAAGCACCATAAACATGATATATTCAATACATGATGAGCTTGCTGCTAACATGTTCCATGGGCAGGTCCTATGGTCTGCATCTTAGTTTTGCCATGACACACCCATGAGTGCAGTCATACCCACATCTTCTGAAAAAAGCATGTCATATACCAACAGGATCAGTACCCCAGGACAACATTCTAGCTTCAAGCACATGGATTATGGACTCTGTCCAACTCATTCGAGGGCTCTTGAATCATGCAACTGACTGAAGTTTAACAATCATGCAACTGACTCAACAACCAACAGGTTTGCCATAACCCTGACTCAACAATAAACCTCCATTGTTGCATAAACTGGTAAGTTCATCAAGATAATGATCATAATAAATAACTAAATTAAGATACTGAATTCATTTGATCCAGGAGCAAAGGGACAGGCAGCTGAACACCCTGAAAATGTTTTAACCGAAACTTGAAGGCCTGGCACAAATAAACCCACCAATTAGTTATTTTTATTTAACTACATTTAATACTTCATGTATACACGTTAAGAGATTCGATGTAACGGGTAACTGTAGCACTTTTGGGTTATTGCATGGCAACTAAACACCCCTTAGTGTGTTCACAAGATAAGATTAGTCTGTACACGTGGGTTTTCCATGTGGCACTTGACCGAACATATTGCCAGCCGTGGCCTTTGTATGCTAGCAGCGTTGGCTCGCATGCACATCGCCATTCTATCAGGCATATCGACGATCGACTATAGCATATTGGCACTAAGCGAGTGACGGATCATTGAGGGGAGCCTGCTTGTACGTAAGCTAGCCATCTACTAACGCCCATGCATCAAATACTACTACCTACCTACCTACTAGATATCACCTGCGTGCACATTTGCATTCTCTGTTGATGGTGTGTGTCCATATGGCAGAGCGCGTACATTTTGGTCTGCCATGTGTCAAGATCCTTCGTCGATCTAGGTCGCCGTCGCCGCTGATAGAGAGTAGATGTTGCATGCATTGGGGCTATAAATACAAGAGAGGGCCTCCCGACACTAGCACACAACGAGTCAGAGCACTCGGATACGCACGCATAAATAAACCATCTCTAAGAAGACAGGGAGCCAACAAGGGCTAGCTGATGACGACCGGAGCCATGTCCTCGACTAAGAGATGCATTGTTACCACCATGGTAGTGGTGTTGCTGCTTCAAGCAACCGTTGACGCTGGCCGCTTCTTCCAGTTCCAGGGCAACGACGATGCCAGCAGCGGCACCGCCATTATTAACCTTCAAGCCATAACAAAGGTGAGCGATGTGTACACATATAACAACAATCATCCGGCATGCATGCCATGACGAATTTCCTTCTACATGTGGTTCATGAATGAAATATATAATGGACATATATATATGATTTTCAGGTTGTGAAGACGGGTATAAAGTTGTGTGCGTTCAGCTCTTTTGCTCATCATTACCAAGCAACGGTACCGAGGAAGAACGACGACCTGTGCGGGCCAGGCCAATGCTACGTGGGCCCTCTATTTGAATGTCTTCCATGCTAGTAAGAATAACCAAGTCGCCGTGCTAGCTGCCTATGTACTACAGCTGTGGCAGTAGCGCCCTAGGGCCCTAGACCCGTCCGCAGTGCCAGGTGTGCCACCTCTATCTGAAGCGATCCCCATCAGTATGCATGTGTGTTTTAGGGTAGTTAGGTGTCTGTTGGTGTACAAGACGTCGTCGTGTCCACCACCTCTCGCCTATGCCGCGAAGGTTGCTACCCAGTGCATGTCTGGTTATGTCTTTTATTTCCCTACTTTCTCTATGTACGTGTGCAAGACTTCGCGTCCACCCTCTGTGTCGTGAAGGTTGCTATCATGTATATTGTTACGATACAAGGTAGCTGAAGAGGAATTTGGGGAGGGATTAGCAGGAATTGGAGGAAGAACAGATGGAGCGGGCAGGAGCCCGCGAGGAAGAACTCTGTTACGACGGTTCAGAGCTTGTGAAGCACGAAATGATTCTGTTCTTCGTTAATCCCCTCACACGACACCGAGCGCGGGGTTATAGATTCCCACCGCCTCGTTACAATGGCCTCAGGCCCAATACTCCACCTAGTACAGCAGGCGGAAGACATACGGCCCATAACACTCCCGGGCTTGAAAGGCAGGTTGACCTCAAGCTGTGAACACCATGAAAGATACGCCGTCTTCAAATGAACAATCCTCAAGCTGTAAAGTCGGGGAACTGCAACTTCACCTTGGACTCATCATCCCAAGTGGCCATGGTTGAAGGAAGACCACGCCACTGGATCAGCCAGCGAGAAACCGATTAGAGCCACGTAATATAGTGCGCCCGATCAATTACCTTGTCGGGGCACAAAGCTTGCGTTGGATCGAACAAACTGTAGAAAGATCGTCTTGCACTTGAACAACTGGTGGAACTTGCTTCTTAAGCTGTGAAAACGTGCTGCCACAGGTGAATCTGGGGACTCGGGGGGCAATTCAATTTGTAGGCCACCCGACCAATACGCTGCGGGGATCTTGAAAGGCCCATAGAAACGAAAAAGAGAGCCGATGGGTCACGTTGCACCAATCGGCCGCTAAACATAAGGCTGAAGTTTGAGAATACCATGTCACCAACCTCAAATTCTTGTTCAATGCGATGTTTATCCAGCTTGAGCTTTCATACGCTGCGAGCCCGAGCCAAGCGTTGTTTGATCAACTCCGACAACGGCTCGATCCTTCAACCAATCTTCTAGATCCGGGCACGATTGCAAAGTGTGTAAGTTGGAAATGCCCTCAAACGCGAGGAGAATGGCCATACATAACCTCAAAGGGTGACATGCCCAAAGGCAGAATGAGTAGTTGTATTATACCAATACTCAAAGAACGAAATCCACTTACTCCATTGCTTTGGACAAGAATGCGATTATTACGAAGAAAAGCTTCAACACACTGATTCGGGCGTTAATGCGCCCATCGGTTGTGGGTGGTAAACCCGAACTCATCAACGACTTAGTGTCGATCATCTTGAAAAGTTCATCCCAAACTGAACTTGTGAAAACCACATCCCTATCGAGGAGACCATATATCTTGGCGGTCCATGCGGCTTATAGATGTTATCAGGCTACTTGTGCTACTTGCAAAGCGGTATAGGGATGAGATAATGGCCATACTTAGTGTACTTATCAATCACCACCCGGCAATGAATTGTATTTACGGTTGTGGCGACCCTTCAACAAAGTCCGGGCATACCACTTCCCGGGCCTGAGTTGGAATGGGTAGAGGCTCTAGCAACCAGGAGATTTAATCCTTTATGTCTTAGCCATCGGCCGGACGACATTGTTTAACAAATGCAAAGTGATGACTTTTTAACCGAGGCCGGGCAAATAAGTTCTTGATTAAAGAGATATGTTGCTTGTAATACCCGAGTGTCCCCCAATACCACCCTTTGTCATGGAGGCGGTGAGTATGTGTTGCTCGGCCAATGAAT
Source organism: Hyparrhenia diplandra (assembly GCA_015847255.1). NCBI lineage: Eukaryota > Viridiplantae > Streptophyta > Magnoliopsida > Poales > Poaceae > Hyparrhenia > Hyparrhenia diplandra. The sequence continues at coordinate 174,778 of JADLZK010000673.1, read as the reverse complement.
TGTTCCCCACCCACACTTTCGGCCATACTTTCTCAACACACCATTGACTAGTGTAAAGCCCTTGTCATTCTTGTCGAAGCTTGACTAACTTCGGTCAACGGTATTTAGTATCGGGATCCTCATCATATCCTTCCTTAAGTTTGGCCAACCAAAGCTGGTATACATTCGAGACGACCAAGATATCTGGCCGAGCTTCACACGTGGCGGTGCATCGACCTGCTTTGCATTAGAGATTCCCTTCTTGTATTGGATAGAGTATTGAAGATCCATGAGCTTAAGTAATGCCTTCTGCTGAAATCTGGAGGACACTCTTTGCTCAGTCAAGAATTGCAAGCTCTTATGATGCGTCCCGATGACAAAGGGCTTATCTTGCGAGATAGGATCTCCATTTTTCCACTTTGCTAGTAAGATTGCTAGGCACTCTTTTTCATACAATGATAATGCTTGGTTTTACGGGACCCAAAGATTTACTCATATAAGCCCAGCGGATGTTGATTTTGCATGAGCACTTTGCTCCACACCCAAATCACTAGCATCCCGTTTCCACTTCAAATGATAAGCTAAAAATCGAGCACGTGCAACCTGAGCTTGAGTCAAGCGCTTCTTCGATTCTTTGAAAGGCACGGTCGGCTGGGGTGTCCACACAAAACAACATTCTTCTTCAACCGTTCATCAAGGGCACGGCAATCATCTTTGTAATCTGAATAAACCTTCTGTAGTAGCCTGTTAGACCCAAAAGCCTCTCAACTATTTGACAGAAGTTGGTGTAGGCCAATCTTGCACAGCCACTACTTTAGATGGATCGGTGGACACACCCTCGGAGGAAATGACATGCCCGGATATTGCACTTTATTTCTTTGCAAAAAGCACACTTGCTCTTCTTTATCAAAAAGCGATGTTCCTCAATATAGCAAACACCTTGGCTAACGGAGTTTCACATGGTCTTCCAAAGTTTTTGGAATAGATGAGGATATCATCCATGAATACCGGGACACCTCTTCTAAGCAATGCGGCAAATATCTTATTCATAAAACTACGAAAGGTGGTTTGGGGCATTGGTGAAGCCAAAAGGCATGACCCGAGAAATTCAAATAGCCCATGGTGTGAGCTCTAAAGGCTGTCTTGTACTCTTCACCGGCAGACCATACAAATCGATGATACCCGGACCTGAAAATCCGGTTTGGTGTACCATTGTACTCCAACCAACTCATCAAAAAGCTCATCCACAACGAGGCATAGGTTGCTTATTTTTTATGGTGATAGCATTAAGATGCCTATAGTCAATGCAAAATCTCAAAAGCTGCCATCCTTGTTTCTAACAAGTAAGACCGGAGATGCAAAGCACTAGTACTAGGCCTAATTACTCCTTGAGCAAGCATAGATTTCAAGGTGAGCTTCAATCTCATCTTTACGAATGGGTGAGTATTTATAGGGTCTCACCTTGGCCCGGTTGAGCTCAGGACACTAGAGGAATGTTATGATCGGCACTTCTTACGGGTGGTAGTGCTGATGGCTCGGCAAAGAGATGATCATATTCTTTGAATCAACGCCTTGGCTGGTATCGGGCAAATCTTGATGAGATTCGGCCTCAATAGTCTGGTGATGGAATCCATTCCTCTAATGTTGGCATATGCATTTCAATACAATGAGAGATTGCTCCTACATTGATCATCCCTTGTAGTTTTTCTACTAAAATCGGGAGCGGGTTGCGATATCGACAACCACTCCTGTAACGACAACTTATTTTCTCCCGGGCTTATCTCCACTATTTTTCTTTGAAGTCCATTAGCATTGGATTTGTGATCCTCAAGCCAATCCTCTCCAAGAATCGCATCATAACATCTCGAGAGGCAATACTTTGGCAGATGAAGGAAAGTGTGACCTTGAATGGTCCACTTCGGTGAGGCACCACTGATTGCAAATCATCACACTACCATCATTTGCTCACGAAATTGCTTGCGACACTTTCGGAGGTAGGAATCTTGGCGGCAACCGGTTGGTCACTCACAAAGGTCCCAATCTTGCCGGAATCCACCAACATCGGCCGCAGTGTTTGCCTACTTGTGCCATCGGTTTTGATTAATGTGCATTTCGCCACGAAAGAAAGCAGTCGCGTGGCGGTCATAATGCCAATATCTTCAGTGCGAGAATGCTCTTCCACATCAATTTCATCTTCTATCTGAGATACCTCCATGGCCTCAAGAATCTCTTCCAGCACATGCAAAGACACTTGGTTAGGGCATTTATGGCCTGGACTCCACTTCTCTCCACACTTGAAACACAGCCCATTGCGGCGACGAAATGCCTTCAGAGTGGCCAATTTGTCATCTGCATCAGAGGCAGACGTTGATGCTTTGTCAGTCTTCAGATGTTCCCTGGTGAAATCCCGGCCAGAGACTTTGGCCTTGCCTTTCTGCGAGGGCTTGCTCTTGAATCAATGCCAACGCGCGCCATTTGTATCAACATCCCGAGGCTGATGAAGCGAGAATCGGCACCCGAATGCTATCCTTGAGACCATTGATGAATCTGACAGCGAAGAAGGTGTCATCATACGCGGGTTGTACAATAGCATAGCATGAGCAATCCTCTCGAACTTCGTCACGATGCGCGTCATCGAATCAACTTGGCCTGAGATCATCGGTTGGCGCAACGAGGATTTGGTGCGATCCTTGTCATACTTCTTCATCAACTGCCGCACAATTTGGCCCACTCAACAATCCGCCCGGAAGTATCAATCGTCTGAAGCCCGCGTCTTGAAGGGACCCATGAAGTTGGCGATGCAAACCGTGTCTTCATCGATTCGTGGACCAGCGTACACCTCGAAAATAGAGATCACATTGATCCCGCCGAGGGACGAGGGTTAGTGCCATCGAATTTTGGGAACTCCGGTTTGGGGAATGGAGGCGATGCAAGTATGAATCATCGGGAAGGTTCGTTCGGGGCGGTGGAAGCCGCGGATTCGGCTGCGTCTGGGTGACCATTGTTCGGCGGGGCGCCCCAAGGAGCTCCCGCCCGCGCGGGACCATGGGCATGTCTCCCCGCGGCGTCGTCGGTCGGCGAGCTGCGGGTTCGGCGATGAATCAACCCCGCCCCTTGTCTTTGGAGGTTGGAGCGGCGGAGTGTTCGCGTCCTGCGCGGCGGTGGATCTTTGGCGAGGAGAGCGGAATCGGCGGCGGAACTCGAGCTGGAGATCTTGGCGTCGTCGCATCGTCGATCTTGGCGTCGCGGTCTTTGTCGAGTTCTTCAGCAGGCGTCTCCATGGACTTGTCCGCTGCTCGGCGCCACTTCGAGCCGCGTCGAGCTTGTCGTCGGCGTCTTCATCATCTGGCACGGAAACTCTCGAACTGCTTCACCATCCGTCCATGGGCGTCTTCAGGGAATCAACGAGGCCGCCATCTCGATCGGATGCTGGGGTTGCTTCGGCCGGCGCCGGCGCAGATCCGAAAAAAAAATTTGGCTCCCCAATCAGCGAGCTCTTGATACCAGGTGTTCTACGATACAAGGTAGCTGAAGAGGAATTTGGGGAGGGATTAGCGGAAGAATGGAGGAAGAACAGATGGGCGCGGCGGGCCCGCGAGGAAGAACTCTGTTACGGCGGCTACAGAGCTTGTCAAGCACGAAATGATTCTGTTCTTCGTTAATCCCCTCACACGACACCGAGCGCAGGGTTATAGATTCCCACCGCCTCGTTACAATGGCCTCAGGCCCAATACTCCACCTAGTATAGCAGGCCGGAAGACATACGGCCCATAACATATATGTCTTTGGTTTATGTCTCTAGTTTCTCTATGTATCGTTGCAATCGTACTTGTAACTTTGTTTCCATAAATCAAATAATGTGCTTCACTTGTACTATATTTGTTATCCTAAAATGTCTGTGGCCTTGGCCAAACTGAAAATGTGATGTTGTGTGATGCTATCTCTTTCTCTCACCCTCACGTCATTTGCCTCAAGAATCGAAGCTAGATTCGCTGAGACAATGAAAACGCAAAACCTTCTCCCCACGCTCTCACCAGGACGGCCACGCACGCACGTCCTGCATGAGCTTCGACGCCTAGTAGAGGCGGTTGCTGCCATTCGGTATTCATTTCATACAAAAACACACTTGTCCTCATGAGTTGTTGGCGCCATTTCTAAACAGAAGAGTTGTCCTCATGAGTTCAACACAGAAGAGTCGTTGCCTCCATTTATATAAAAACATTTGAATCTGTATTCGTACCTATAGCCAAATGTTTGATATTGGACCACAACGATCTGAATTGTATCTGTATTCATTTCAATTGCACCCCTAGAACCATCAAACAAACAGAGCAAAGACTCACCCTCTCACACATTTCAATTGCACCCCTAGAACCATCAAACAAACAGAGCAAAGACTTACCCTCTCACAAGAGTACAAGACAGAAGACTAACCTGGGAGCCTAGACCTCTAAAAATAAAACCTACAAGAAAACAATCACCCAAGAGAATGCGACCTGATGACGGAACATCAGGCAAAGAAAACTTCAGGCAGAGCTCATCAAGGAACGGCCAAACCACTGTAACATTGGGCGTTGCCCAATGGGCAACTATAGTATTTGATGACAGTTACCAAACCTAACATTTCTTTTCCAGCTGTCAGTTCTTGCATCATGCTCTCCTACGGATATACATTGGGCAATCGGTAAAGAGAAATCTGAGATACACAAAACAGCCGACCAAGGCAGAGCTCAAGATTTGTAGAACTAGCTCTTTTCTGATGCTAATTGGGCATGATGCTTAGATGATCGAAGATCCATAGGTGGCTTTTGTTACTTCTCCAGGATCTAATTTTGTTTTTTTTTGTGCATGAAAACACGCCACTATATAGATCCAGTACAAACTGCAGAAGTTATGGAGATTGATATACAGAGTCCTTGTGCGACCAAACTATATGGTGTGATAATACATTGGGCCACGCTAAGTATATTTCTGCAAATCTAGTTTTTCATGCTCGCACAAAATATATATTGAAGTTGACTATGATTTCGTATGGGAACGAGTAGCAAAGGAAATTATTGGAAATTGATTTTATTCCTTCAGGAGATCCCAAATTACAGCCGGCTTCACCAAATCTCTTTCCGTGCGGCAACTTGAAATTTTCAAATACAGTAAAGGTTTGTTCACTTTAATTTGTACACATGCAAAAGACTTGGCCGGTTATTAGTTTTATCGATGGATAGCGATCAGGCTGTTGCACTACCGGAGCAGGCAACGCTGCCGAGCGTCGCGACCTTTGCCGAGCGATCAGTCGTGACCTTTGTATATGCTAGCATGCTAGCAGCGTTGGCTCGCATGCACAGCGCCATCTATCAGGTAGATCAGGATCGACTATAGCACACTGGCACTAAGCAGAGAGTGACGGATCATTGAGGACGACTGCTTGTACCTAGCCATCTACTAACGCCCATGCATCAAATACTACCTACCTACTATATATCACCTGCATGCACACTTGCATTGTCTGCTCGTGGTGTGAGTCCATCTAGCAGAGCACGTACATTTTCGTCTGCCACGCGTCTAGATCCTTTGTGGATCTAGTTCGCCGTCACCGCCCATAGAGTAGATGCTGCACGTACATTATTTCATTTTTTTGTTCATAAATATATATGGCCATATGTGCCCGCAAGGTTTTCGATTTTGCCAGAGTCAAAGTCCTAGGTGGTGTTGCCAAAACAAATCTATATCTAGCTATACCTCCCTTTCTAATCCTATTTTTTTTAACACATGTACGGTGAGTAGTTTCTATGTTTTTATCCGGTTTCTTAGTTTTAATTTCCTCGTTCTTTTCTGTTTTGTCCGATGAGTATTCAATATGGAGTCAATTGTAGCTCATTGAGGATAATCCATAAAAAAAGGAAATAAAGAAAAGTTTGTAGCTCATTGAGGATACCCATAAAAAGGAAATAAAGAAAAGTGAAAAGAATAAATCTGTCAAATAAAAGGAACGTATGTCATATGTATAAATCGCTACCTCATTGGAGGTCTCAAAACCAAAAAAAACAAGATTATTCAAGAACGACGAGTTCCAAATAAAGTGGATGAACCAAGACATGGGCATGGATTTGTCGCTTGTGTTGTTCGTACACAAACTCTCTATTGTACGATAGTTAGGGAAGGTGGACAAAGGAAGAAGTAAGCTGAAATTTTGGTTATTTAAATAAAAAAAAGGGGATAGATTTATTTTTCTCCTCATTACCATTTACTATGAACTTTTGGTATTTTCATCTCCCCTTGCAACGCATGGGCATTTTTGCTAAGCACCGACAAATACTTTGGAATTATCACTTGTTGGCTGCTTCGAAATGGACAATAATAATAATTCTTCATATTTTGACAGTGCTGCTTGTGTTATACAAACGCAAAAATGGTGGTTACACCCCATACATATATCTAAACTGAATTTGGACGATTAAAACCATTTGGTTGATCTAAAGATTGAATGCAATATGAGGAGGTGCTAATAAGCAATTATATCCATTGTTTTCACACACAAAAAAAAAAAAAAGTGTTCTATTGAGAAAAGGGGAGGACCAATAGGAGAAGGGTGATCACGCCGAAGCCACGGATCATACCCACAGATTAGTGGCATGGATTAACTATTAACCATAGATCCTAATCCTATGATTACTATTCATTCCCTTGTCAAATACCCCGAACGGTCGTCTTCCTATCCGTTCAGATTGTATATAGATCACTAGTACATGAATGGGATATAATCAAGATTGGAAAACCCCCTCTAGCTAGTCCCGATTTCCCAATCAGGATTGTCCAGCCGGACCTTTAGTCCCGGTGTGAGCAACTGGGGTTAAATAGGGACTCTAGTCCCGTTCATAATACGAACCGGGTACTAAATGAGGCGTCAGGCCAGACTCCGTATCCTCTTTTCTGTTTTAGTTTTATTTTCCCATATTTTTTTCTTATTTTTAGTTATTTTTCTTTTGCAATTACAAAGAGATGCCAGCCAATTTACGAGGTACATATAAATAATGGTAATTACAAAGAGATGCCAGCCAATTTATAGCTCGTTGTCGCCGATAGAGTAGATGTTGCATGAGCATTATTGGGGCTATAAAAGCAATCCATTGAGAAAAGGGAGGACCAATAGAAGAAGGGTGATCACGCCCACAAGGATTGAAGCCACGGATCATACCCACATATCTTTTTAGAAAAGACAATATAATAATATCCCAATCTCCGCATCAATAGATGCATAAAGCTATTAACCATATATAGATCGTAATCCTATGATTACTATTCATTATCAAATAGCCCGAACGGTCATCTTCCTATCCGTTCAGATTGTATATAGATTTTTCATTTCTACATATTGAATGATTATAACATTTATTTGATGAACACATTATTTTTGATGTGCTACATGTGTCGTACACTCTTACTTTAATCTCTATTGCATAATAGTACTCTTATTGCAACATTATCGCTAAATTTGAACTAAACTGAGTAAATATCTGAATACAAATTCAAATCTGAACTACCATTTTGTATTTATGTTCAAGAACATTTGAATTTTGAATCCATATCCGTATCTAGCCAAATTTGATATCGGACTTCAGATATTTGAATAATTCTATCTGCATTCATTCCATTTCACCCCCTATAACCAACAAACCAAACAGAAGAGCAAAGGCTACGAGTAAGAACCCTCAGACTCTCACAAGACAGAAACACTAACTACTACGAGAAAACAATTGCCCAAGAAAGAGAATGCGACGTTATGGCAGAGCAGCAAGCAAGAAAAACGCAACAAGACGACTGCCACCACAGCACGGCTCGCACTTACATTCTCAGTGAGGCTAGCAGCGTACCAACAAGCAGACACACTTCATGACGATGGTCAGATCGTAACAGGTCAGCAGCAGCCTCAATATTTTTGTTAATTAATTAGCATTTGACATTAGATTATTCATACTTAACTATACTTTGGAGAAGGAAAAAAAACATCGATCATTCTGGGCTGAAACTCTGCACACAACGTACCGACGAGGCGACCACACCCATGCCTGTCCGATGGATGGTGTTCGAGTGTCTTTGCTTATCAGAAATCCCGACCGTCCAAAAAATGGCAAACACCATGTTCATGTGCCATACGCATAGCAAGTGATTATTGCCTAACTTGCCAAAGTACAATCCAGAAATGCATAGACCAACATTCAGAACTCCACATATCAGCACGTCAAGTGACCTGAGAAAAACACAAATTTTCGAAGTTCATGTGTCAGCAATCAGCATGTTGGATTGTGCGAAGTTCATGCACCAGCATATCGGATGTAAATCCATTAGGTCCATATGGAACCATTGCAAATGGCCATCGCGAACAGAGGATGATTCAAGAGGCCATAGCCTCCGAAAATCACTATCATTTTTTGAATTGGGCTGTTCCGCACAATTACATGTCAATGCTGTTTGTTCCTCGAGCCAATACTCAGAAATGTTAAGACGCATGCAGACTGAACACTGAAGGTATGTAGCATCAGAAGTTCAGAACTACCTTATAGGGCACGTTGTTGAACAAAAGAAAACACTGAGCTTTGCATTCTCAATTTCCGATACTTTTTTTAGAAGAATGGTCCAGACAACAAACTGTGCAGTTGGCTTCAGAAAACAAGGATGAGCTTGCAGCTAACATGTTCCATGGGCAGGTCCTATGATCTGCATCTTTGTTTTGCCATGACACACCCATGAGTGCAGTTGTACCCACGTCTTCTGAAAAGCATGTCATACACCAACAGGATCAGCACCCCAGGACAACATTCTGGCTTCAAGCACATGGATTATGGACTCTGTTCAACTTAATTCGAGGGTTCTTGAAATATGACTGAAGTTCAACAACCAACAGGTTTGCTATATTCCTGATTACAGAAGCTCAGATGGCTCTACTGATATCAAGCTCCATTATTGCATAAACTGGTAAGTTCATCCAGATAATGATCATAACAAATAACTAAATTAAGATACTGAATTCATTTGATCCAGGAGCAAAGGGACAGGCAGCTGAACGCCCTGAAAATGTTTTAACTGAAACTTGAAGGCCTGGCACAAAATAAACCCACCAATGAACAAAACTGTTAGCTCTCACATTTGCAATAGCCTGTTTTTATCTTTCTGAGAAGAAATTGCACTATGACATGGGGCAAAGGCTTCCAAAAACAAAACTTTCAAGCTTTGATGCATGGAAAACATTTTCACATGCTCTGCTGATGCCCATGGTGTCGCATTCATGTTCCATGATCCATCAAGTTGCAACAATTGGTGCTGTGCCTTCATATTTTTCCCCAGGCTTTTGCTCATATCTGATATCTCCAATTGCTAACCATTTTATTATTAGTTCTTGTGCACATATCTGGATGTGTGATCTGTCCGGTTCATGAAAGTTATCTGAGAGACAACCTTTGGCACGAGCATTTCTTTTAGTACAGCTCTTTTTTAGTCACGAATCAAATCTCCTTTTTTCTGGTGACAAGGACCAACTAAAATTTCACCCTGCAAGGATAAAAAACAATAGAATTAGGCATTTGTGCCTAAGGAAGAAGAAAAATCATATGTACAGCTGCAGAATAGTAAAGAAAATCATAAATCCATAGTTCAAGCACTAATGATTCAGCACATCACCAAACAAGAAACAAGTAAAAGGGAATCAAAAACAGAAATAAAATAAAACTAACTACTTGAAGGATGAAAGGCAAATAGCCCAGAACAGGATAGCCAGTAACCCTCTAACACACAAGCACAAAAAACACACACCAACACAGTGGGTTTGGTGGCTGCAAAATGACTTAGCCTTTTCTGTTTTTCTCTCATATAAAAAGGCAGTAATGAGCTACAATCATGGCTGAGATAGCCTCCTAATTCATGCAGAATATCACCCAAATAATCAGCTTATACTCCTATTACTCGATGATAAAATTTAGCTAAACTGCTAAAGTAAATGCTATGAGCCTAGACTACCTATACACACAGGATTACTTTCAAAGGATGCACAAATCATTGGAACATCAAAGCAGAAAAAATTACACATCAAATGAGTTTGCGTATAGGTATTCTTCTCTAAATAAAAACTGTATGCAAGACAAAAATAATGATAACAAACATCCTAAAATTAAGCTAAATTAAGCTGCAGACTGATAAATTAAGGAGCACTATAAGAGTAGAAATGCAGAACAACTTCTGCTTGGATAATGAAATTACTTGCCTCATTATTCGATAAGCCATCAACAGCTTGCAACTTCATTTTAAATACTTTGGAATGATCTTCACTGCTTAACCAATCCCAAGCTACAAAAGCACTCACCTTCCATAACTAACATCCACTAGTCATATGTTCATCTTATATGACTTATTTGGAACCTACTAAACTCTAACTAACTTCTATTCAAGTATGCAATGTGCTTTGATCATGAAGAACACATCAAACTTCCTTCAGCTGCTGTTGTAACAATAATACTTTGCTTTTCCAATCTCAAAGCCTGATCAAAAAAGAGATTTTGCACTATAAACTTCCATGTGACACTTACATAAAAGCACAAAAGATCCTTCTCCTGTCTTCTTGGCAAGGGGTTCAGATGCCTTTGGAATTTGGTGATTTGGGTATTCAGAATCTTGAGACCTTTGCATGGGCACTTCATATCCGGTGGCTTTGCGCTCAGGATATAGATCAACACCTTGGGCTGGACTCCCAATTCAAGTTCCAAGAAATGCACAGGCTCTATTTGATGTGGCTATGGATCATGTGGCTGGCAATGGTGAACCTACTCGCCTCTGGTCAGATCAGTGGCTGAATGATAATTCCATTGCTGAGCTGGCTCCAAATTTGATCCAGTTGGTTCCAAAAAGGGTTGCTAAATGGCAGACAGTGGCCCAAGCGGCTCCATAACAGAAGCTGGGTGGCTGATATTAAAGGGGCCTTAACAGTACAGATTCTCACTGAATATTTGTTGATCTGGGATCAAGTGGATGGCATCTTTCTTCAACCTAATGTTCAGGACCAATATCGTTGGAAATTCTCCCAATTCTGGAACATACAGCAGTGAATCTGCATAAGCTGCCTTTTTGAGGGATATGTCAGTTTCTCTCCTTGGAGAAGAATTTGGAAAAGTTGGGCTCCACTACGCTGCAAATTTTTCATATGGCTGGCTATCACATAGCGATGTTGGACAGCAGACCGCCTAGCCAAGTGAGGGCTGCCCCACCCAGCCGCTTGTCTTCTGTGATCAGGCCGGGGAGACAATCCAGCATTTGCTTATCTCCTGTGTTTTCACACAGCAGATCTGGGCCTTGATTCTTCAACATTTGAACTTGGTCGCTGTTGTGCCTTCGCCAACACCATCTAATTTCTCCAGCTGGTGCAGGTTGGCTATCAGAATGGTGCCAAAGGAGATGAAGAGCATGAATTCCCTCACCATTCTTGTTTCCTGGGAAGTATGGAAATATCAGAACTCTTGTGTTTTTGAAGGGGCTTCTCCAAGTGTTCAAGAGCTTTTACAAACCATAGGGGATGAGTGTAGTCTTTGGTGCATGGCAGCCGCTTTATGTATTTTTCTTCTTCTTCTATCTTAATGAAATGGCATGCAGCTCTCTTGAGTAGTTCGAGAAAAAAGAGTACTTGAACTCCCTTAATTAAGACAGATCATTGCTTGTGCAGGTGTGAAGCCTCTTCTCTTGATTAACAGTTCTTCCCATATGAAGTCCTCAACTCAAGCAAAGGTGAAAAGAAGTGCTTCACAATGAACAACCTTGCAACCTCTACCATCATCAAATCAGAGGGACCAAATTCTAGTACTGTCAATGCTTTATCCCATGGAAAACAACATAATTCTTATAATGATTGAGGGAAATTCTGATCTAAGAGCTTGTAAAGTTCAGGCATAGTACTTGAAGTATCAGCCATTGGAGGCTCCTCCAGGTGTATAACATAATAAAGATCCATTTGTACCAATGTTTAAAGAATGACCAAACATCATTTCTCGGAGAATACTGATCTTCAAAACTAATGTCTCTCTCTCTCCTCATCCCTAATAGCACCAAAGTCACACCTCATACTCAATTGTAATTTTGCTAAGTCAAACCTTTTCGATTATAGTCATTCACCCACAACTCTAATTTCCTATATACTCTTGTTCTACATTGATTAACTACACTAAATCGTCAGTAAAAGGCATACAAAAGGAATATATAAGCCTTATACATCCCTTGTGATCACATTCATCATCAACACATAGATAAGGGCTCAGAGTTGATCCATATTGTAATCGAAGCAATGATTAGATATCGCACTTTGCAATTTGACAAATGATAGTTCTTGCGAACTTCAACTATAGTTGCTGGACCTGAGAAGCTATGTGTTTTAATAGCGATAAACAATGTGGGCCTATGTAGCTTCAAGTGACTAACTTATCCACATGAAGCTTAGACTAATGTTCAACATTATTTCACCATCTCGAATTCAGTGTTCCAAAGACACTTTCGTAATCCAAGTTGAATTCAAAGGTATGGTATCTGTTTACTTATATAGCTTTCTTGGACCATATGACCCATCCAAGTTGACATAATCCAACTCTTTATTGTTAAGGATAAGGTTTTTTTTTCGCCTTGCTCTAGAGTCTTCTCTCCTATACAACATACTGCTCATCGGGGCGTGTGAATACACAAAGCGTCGTAATTCATAACATGGTAATAGAGCCTAGTTTGAAAATTGTTCTTCTTTGATCCTAAGCAAAGCTCCCGAATCGCCTCCCCTCACTACCCTCAAGAGGAGCAAGAGTAATCTTTGCCCTAGGGGAGGGAACCACTTAGCCATAGTGTAATTATAGCAAGTACCAGCAGGGTCTCTGCTGCAAGCTCATCACCATGCATCGAGCCATCTTCCTTGAGATATGGATCGAGTGCCGCCACCTTAATTCAGGCCCCTGAGCCTCAAATCAAGGTAACCACCCCATCCATATCAGCCTCCTTCGGTGTTGACCTGCTCCTCTATGCAGAAAGCGCCCCATCCGTATGCCAATCCACACACCTCCTCACATTCGGACCTAACCTGCCATAGCCCTTAGCATTGTGTCGCCCGTGCTTTTGCACCCTATGCAACGTCGTGCCTCAATGGCCCTGCAAGCTTCATCAAACTCCAACTCCTCCTGGCCTCTTGCACCGCTTCTTCTCCACTGAGTTGTTAGTCCCCTACTGGGCTGGTGGCCAAACCATGATGGCAAGCTCGAGGAGTCTCCCTGCATGCAACAAGTGAGGGCATCTACCCATGTCACAATCATCACCTTCTCCAGGCTGCCCGAAGACTCCATAACCAGCTGTTGCTTTAACATTGCAGTTAGCCCTCCACTATTTAAGGCAAGCCTCTGTTGGCTGTGTGATAATAGGGAAACATTGGGGCCTGTTGGTGCGCTGTTGGGCTTCATTTTGAGCTAATTGCTTTGCAATTGCTGTTGGCTTGTTTTTGTAACTGTTTTCACCGCCTACTTAGTATCCTAGCACTAGTGTTGTAACCAAGTCTTGTTGATTTCTTGTTGCGTCCATCCAAGTATGCTGGTCCTCTCCTTGAGTTTCTGTGCTGAGCGAGAAAACAAATTGACATCACCAAGTTGTTTGAGTCTCATTACATGGCTACAACAACATTCTTCTTTGTTGCTAGTTCCATTATCGAGACCTTTCACATTGGTCCGCCACCACCACACTATTCTATACATGTGATGCTCTCTCTTCTTTTAGTACATCAATCCCCATGTGTGACCCTCTTGTTGGATGTTGGATGTGTTACATGTCTTGCAACAAAATCCTTCTCTGTTGTTGGTTCCATTATCAGCACCTTCCACATCGGCTTGGGACCACTACACCCTGCATGTGAAGGATATTCTCTTCTACATGTTTCTCAGACCCCGAGCATGACCCTTCCATTTGATTCATAGGGAGCCATGTGTCCTCCCATCTCATCAGCTTGACTCAACAAGTGATTCTATGCTGATTATGCAAGTGATTCTCTAAAATAAACTAGGGGTCTAGGAGTTAAAAATAGCTTCTCCTGATTCACACCATGCATATGCATAGAGTATATCATAGAGAATCATAGATAAACATAGTCAGAGAATCACTTCTCTCAAAGAATCAGCTTGAGATCTCGATGACAATCTGGACCAGGAGGAGCTCTACTAAACAGGCCCTTCATCACCCTACCTCGTGATGTTTCTTCCACTTATTATGGCTATTAACATGGCTTTGAGTGGAATGTGAAAGAAAACACAATAGATCTACACAATGTCAAATCAAGACGATTTCGTCGGATTTGTCGTATTGTGTCTTGTCTAGTGTGCTTAGTGTCATACTCTCTCCAAATGCAACACTAATGTATATAAGCCTTGCATTTGACAAGGGGCAGGGGCCTTAAGGTAAAAAGGTTTTTCACCTTCTTATTGAGTCTTCTCTCCAATGTTACATATATTGCCCTTCAGGCTGGTGGATGTACAAGTTCATAACATCTTATATTGTGTCTAAAACTAAAATTGAATGAAGTGCACAGAACTGTAAACAATTTCAAGTAATAATTTGATGTGTCTAATGGTATCTATTCCATGATGCAACCATTTTTTGCCAACAATTCAACAGTTAATATTAACTTCACGAGTTCACGGTATCTATGCCACATGGGCCATGTATGACCCGCTCTGGACATCTTGGTATCAATAACTTAACAAATTAGCCATATTTTAAGATAGTATGGGGAAAATTATGATTAGAAGAATTCAGAAACGACAACTCATAATTGTAAAGCAAGCAGGTATATATAAACCTTAGGTACTGTAAGCGTGTGATATGACCATTAAAACCTAGAACGTAACTCTTTTTCTCCAATGACTAAGTTCTGATCTTAGCGGTAATGAAGGCGATTATTGTCATATGTCCCCATGAACCAGATTCAGGAGGATGCAAAGGACCATTCTCAGAAACCCCCTGGTAACATGAAAGAAGGTTGAAGATCAAATAAGTATCCATATAGTTAACATGGTAAGAATCTAATGGTGTCGCATATGCTATCTTTTAGCAGATCATACCACATGGATATTGTAGCTATCTTCATATGGGTTCTTAGTGAAGGTCACATCAGGACTCCCCATCTGCATCCCATATGGTCCACCTAAAAACGTTACATAAAAGTACTAGCATAAGAATTTTGCCTTATATCAAGGAAATAGAAAATGACAAGTATAAAACATCAAACGTCTTATAAGGCGGCGGAAAGTGGTCAAACTTAGGGTCAAAAAGTCAAACGACTTATAATTTGGAATGGAGTTAGTAATACTCATTCATTTTCAATGTGATATAATTTACACAGCAACAAACAGCAGATGGGCAAATTTGTTTTGCTCTTTTGTGCTATTCTGCAGCCTTTGCCAATTGCAGCAAGATCTAAATGTAGGTTGTAGCTTCAAAATAAATGTTCTCAAAGAGTTATAATAGCCAAAGTAGGTATTTAGAAAACAACTTCGAAAAGCCACTAGCCCGCTGCAAATCTGCAATGCCAAAAAGGGACATGGTCCAGTTTGTAAAACACCAACCTTATGTAACTTGTATGCTCTAGAGTAGCTTTTCATTAGATCTTCTATAACTAGATTTTACACCTCAAATAGTTTGTATTTTATTAAGAAAGAATAACTGAAGATTGATTAAACGTAAAGACTCCTTGACAAGAATAAGAACATACACAGTCATATGCACAAAATTATTGTGCCCACAATAGCAAAAAAGACCATAACCTGATGCCCTACTCCTATAACCATGGCATAGTGATGGTAATAGTCCAACACAGAAATATGCACAGAAGTTCAGTCAAACAAACAGATTACCACAATAGTACAGCCTCCTGCCGATGAGGAGGGACGTGTGCAACAAGGATAAGAAAATTTACGGTATTGTCAAGAAATTAGTCCTAACAACATACCTGTGCCCCATGGTCTAACTTGAAATTTAGCTAATTCGCCTTGCATCTGTTTGATCTCTTGTTCCATAGAAAGCATATTCTTCTCCATTGCCTTCCTTTGCTCCAGCAACTCCAAATTGTCCTTCTGCTCTAGTCCGGAAGCAGTCCTGCAGAAGACAAATCAACGATCTTACAGTACAAGCATATAAATATGAAAAAAGACTAACTGATGCACGGAAAAATCAAATGGAGCAAACAAAACTGCAGAAGTACCTCACATGATTAAGTTCCTGTTGCAGACCATCAAGTTCTGTTTTCAGCACAGGTAGGTGATGTTTAACGGGCTGTTCCCTGTTCAGCACCTCCATGAGATATGCAGCCTCTGCGGATAGTTCTTTCCTAGCAGTAACAAGCTTGTCAATTTCACCACGAAGCTGCCTGATCTCATCATACAATTGCTAAGCTTGCTTCAAGTTCAGCTTCAAGCTTCCTCCTCTTTTCCACAAGCTTACTGATAGCAGCTTCCTTGTCAGTGGTAATGTCTGCAAAGATCACGTTCAAGTGGCGGAGTTCATCTTTTCCAGCTTGTATTTCGCTGCTTAACACTTCACGGTCCTCAACAAGAGCACGGTTATCTGCCAAAAGGCTCTGGAGTTCAACTTCCTGTAACTTAAGCTGATCCTCTAAGACAGCTGGGTGAGGGTGAGGAGCTCCCCTCATGCGTGGGCCTTCATGGATCTCAGGATAGGCCCTACGTTCATCAAGCCCACGACTACCACGATAGCCCCTATGATCATCAACAATTCGAACACCAGGGTAGCCCCTGCGTTCCTCAAGCAGACGGGGGTCAGGATAGCCCCGATGTTCCTGAACCACGCGGATATCAGAGTAGCCCCTACTATCCCCAACCACAAGGACTTCAGGATAACCTCTGGGATCGTCAACTCGAATGCCTCTACGTTCATCAATCAATGCGCCTTGGCAGGCGACCTCTTTCCGACATGATGCTTAGTTCCTTTTGGCAGAAAAAAAAACATCAACAAGGGAAAAAAATAGAGTATTAATGGATCCATCATTACAGGAACATGAAAGCTGGAAAATTGATCAAATGATGTAAAAATGGTGGATGATCTGACACTGCATACAACACTGGTGCGACGAAGTTCATATCCTTCCTATAGACCTAAAAATAATATTCCAGATAACACCTGGCATGGCATCGGCAGACCCAGTAAAGGACATGAGTGTACAAATGGACACCAGATAATTTTTCAAAAAATATTCTAAGTTAGTAGGCATAATTCATGTATACAATTGTAATTAGAAGAGATCCGAAATAACCAAATAGCTTAAGCTAGGGTTTGGGTGCTTTATTTCGCACGACAGGAAGGGAAGCCAAGGGGTGGGCATAACTGGTGGGTGCCGTTGCCGGCGACACAGAGGAAGGCTTGGAAACCTGGCGTAGGGCGGCGGCGGCGACGGCGGTGGCCGGCCAATCGTCGACACGAGAGAGAGAGAGACTGCGCACGCGGGGCGGCTGAACGGGAGACAAAGGCAAGGGCGAACGGAAGACTTGCCTGGGCCAGCGTTTCTAGGCCCAAAGCGTAGTTTCCTAACAAAAATATACATTCCTCTCAAAAAAACAAAAAATATTGGAAAACAAAACTGCCAAATATGACACGTCTGCGAGTTTTGGCAACAGCTAAAAATCTTGGTTTGCTCAAATTTTAGCAACCAAACTTTTGGACATCAACCAAACAGGATCTTAGGGTAGTATGGTAAATGAAAATTAACTTCTGATTTTTTTTTTTTTTTTTAACTTTTCATGTCAATATGGATCAGGTTTGTGTCACGTGATAAATGAAAATTAACTTCGGGATTTTGTTTTTTGTATTTTCTCCTAAAAGATTGACCTTTCCAGGGTGATACATTTAAGTCATAATCTTTAATTAACTCAGACCATCTTTGCAATCTCATATTCAACTTAGATTGTTTGAGTATAGTATATGTTAAACCCTTGCAATTGCAAGAATATGCAAGTAAATATGCTGCCACAACTTGAGAGCATGTATGTACAACTGTAGCTATGTCAAGATCACAAGTGGGACAATTTTCTTCACTCTTCAATTGTTGAGATGCATATGCTACCGCTTTTCTTTCTTGCATCTACACACATCAAGACTAACCACCCTCGAATTATCACAACAGACATCAAAGCTCTCTAGGACATCTGGTTGAGCCAACACTAGTGCCATCGTGAGCAATTTACTCTTCTTGCTGTCAATGCCTGCAGGTTGCTTCAGCCATAAACATTATATCCTGCTTGGCAACCACAAGTCAACACCAGGATGGTGCTTGTGAAACAGGCTCTTCAGTGAAGAGAATGAAGCTTTGTCAGCAATGTTGCCATGACAGTATAGAAATATCCTTTCAAGGCCAGCAGGTAAGTGCTCGATGCCAGCAGGTTCCAACCAATTGAGAACCTCTTCCCATCCCCGCCACAGTCAACCGCAGCTCAAGGTTCTCGAGCCTGGGCAGAGCCCCTGCTTCCAAGGCTAGGAGCGGTTTAGGACAGCTAAACTTGAGGTGCCTGAGAGCTGGAAATGCCACGGCAGTGCCGGATGTGTTGGGAATGACAACTGTTTCCTCTGGTTCTTGTTTGATCACCAACCAGAGGTGTACAAGGGAGGGCAATGCTGCAAGAATACCAATGCCATCATCCTTGGGCACCACCTCTCGTACTACAAGCTCCAAGTTGTAGAGGTCATGGAGCTGAGCTATCCACTTGGGGATCCTGGGAAACCAGAGACCCCAAAGATGGAGCCGTTGAATATGACTCGGGAAACCAGACAATCTGCCGAGCCAATCAAAGTAACGTATATGACTGTTGATGACAAAGCTCTTGAGGTTGCTACAGTGGGGCAGTCCTTCAAGCAAAGTGTACAAGGCCTCCATGGTCATGTCATCCATGTCTAAACGATCATAATAGAGTTGAAGATCTCTTAAGTTGGTCAGCTTGTCAAGAGACTTAAAACTTTCCAGTGAGCTTCTTGAGAAATCAAACTCCTGAAGGGTACGCAGGAATTTCAAGCTGCCAATCCCATCCTGAAAAACCATACCACCTGGAACAATCAAATGTAATAACTGGCACAAGCGAACAATATCTGATGGAATATATAATTTCATCGGGCTCTCTAGAACCATAGTATCCAAATACTGTAGACCCCAAAATTGATTAGGAAGCTCTAAGTCGCCATCAGTTACAATCTTTAAATATCTCAGTAGAAATAATCCACAAATACTGGTAAGATCCATTTTGTGTGTCCGGGCTTCCTTAAATTCAACTAATAGAACTCGGAGATACTTGCATTCCTGAAATGATGGTAGCAAAACCCTTGTTAGAGCCACCACAGATCGAACCTGACAGAGTGATCCATTAAATGTTGTTAGTGCCACATCTTGCCCTGCACCATTGTATTGGATGGAGGCTCGGCGGACCTTCTTGTGTGATAACATTATTGTGGCCTGAGGATCATCTATTATATCAAAGAAGTTCTCTTCTGCAGACTTGACTCTGATTAGATCAAGCATTATATCATGTACTTTGCAAGACAACACCTCACCGTTGTAGTCTGTGTTCACAGGTTGAATCATGCTCATATTCATTAACTCATTGAAGTAGCTTCCAGCAATAACATCTTCACCTAGCCCATGGATTCTACTCACAAAGCCTTCGCTATCCATTGCCTCACCAAATCATCCTTATTAATGATAGAGTCCTCTGGATACATACCAAGATATAACAAGCATGTCTTAAGATGGTGAGGAAGATTTCTGTAGCTAAGATATAGTATGTGCTTCATGTCTTCTAGACAAGGATTCCCATCAAATATGGAGCCCAGAGAACTCCAGACATACTCCCATGCCATCTTCGATTGACCAGCTAGAAGGCTAGCCACACTGATAATGGCGAGTGGCAAACCACCACATCTTTTTTAGAATATCAGCTGAAAACTCTTCGAATACGTCAAGGCAAGCATCACTGGAGCCAAATATTCTACTAAGAAATAGTTTTTCTTGAGTCATGCTCACCAAGTGGCCTCATGTTATAAACATAATGTTGGCTATAACAGCAACAGGCAAAAGCAATAGAATAAATCCTTGTAGTTGTCAGTACTCTGCTACCACAATTATTTGCTGGGAAAGCACATTTGATAACTTTCCAGGCTGATAAATCCCATAAATCATCAATCACAATGAAATACCTGTTAAAAATAACAGGGGTTATATAAGACGAATTCAGGAAATAGTAAAGTCTGCTTAGAAAAAGATCTTCCCATATCTATTTGAAGACTAAGATTATATATTATTTCGAGTTATAAAATTTGAGGTTCAAAATTAAACCACCCTGGCAGTTGAGGGATGAAAATGACACTGAATCTTCAAAATAACATAATTTTAAGTTAAATCTTTTATTATATACATTTTAATTTAAACTCTCGAATAAGTAGCAAATTTGGCATCAATGCACTCTAGATTTCCACAGGTGTTGAACATTGTAGGCACATTCCACTGTTAATGGACACTTGTATTTCTTTGGCATTATGCAGCTGCTCACTGCCAATATTTATGTGAAATCTACAATTACCATACAAGGAGAACAAAGAAAAGGCAGGATGAAAAAAACTTAAGAGGAAGAAATGGAGGGACTTATAAAAGGCTAGTCCTACAAAGTTAAGCTAAAAGAGGAGATCATACAATTCCATTTGTTATTTTTACTTAGTAATGATTATTATAATACGTTTATTTATACAAAAAGGCTCAAAAAAAAGATAACATCAATCTAAGTAATCGCATTTGTTATTAATATATATGAGATACTAAGTATCCAATACTATACTAGCGAACTAAAAATATATTTGGTTGGCATGAAAACAATTCATTTGCTGCATAGAGCAAATATGTTATGACAGTGTTAAACAAAGGTGGCTTTGTGCCATGCATAAAACAAATTAATACCTCTTATCCTGCAGTTGTTCTGAGATCTTCTTCAGAAGTTCATCCAACTTCGCTGATGTGAGAGACAGAGCCACCAATTTGTATTAGTATTTTATTGAGAAGCTTCAGTATGTCAGGTTTTTGAGACACTGTTACAGAATGCACGGCACTCAAAATTCCCTTCAAGCTTGCGGTAAACTTGATTAGCAAGTGTGGTTTTTCCCAGGCCTCCAAATCCAACAATAGAAGACACCGTGAACTCTTGTTCTTAGCCCATGAGCAGTGCAGTAAGCTCAACAGTTGGGATATCCATACCCACAAGGCCAGCAGCCTCCGCGCCAGATTGACAATACACGTGGATCAACAGGCACATAACTAGGCTTGGAGGTGTAGTCATCAAGCTTGTACCTCATTAAATCGTTTGCTCACCTCTTCCACACGAATCTTGATCTCTTGGATCTTGCCAGCAATCTGATGGCGCACCCTCAACTTCTTTAGAAGCCTAGCAGTTTTCTTCACCAACCCTTTAGTTGCATCATTCTTTTCAAAGTTGTGTATGAAGTCATCAATGCAGTCTTCGATGTCGTACGACATATGTCTCACTTGGTTCCTCCACTCCTTGGCTGGAGCATCGAGGTCATCCATATCTGCCAGCTTCTCAAGAAGGGCCTTGATGCTTCTGAATTCTTCCTCCAGAGACTTCATCTCCTTACGGACCCCTTTCAGCTTGACATACTCTTCACTCATAAGTGTGGTGAGTTTACTAAGGAGAGAGTTCATAGCACCGGTGGAAGCGCTCACCATGGTTCCAGCCATCTCTTCCCCTCTTCGTTCTATGCTCGATTTTCTCCCTTGGCTAGCTCGCCTAATGGTTGGAGAACCTTTCCTTTCTATCAAGAATGCAAGTTAAGTAACTTGGATCCTTTCCTCAAATCCACATACTCCCTTTGCAGCAGATCTGATGCAAATTGCAATCTATTTTCCATTCGAATCATATGGGTTTCTGTCCGCCAGAATAAAGATTCAATTCTCAAACTAAAATTTAAAGTAGGTTGCAGAAGATGTACATAGCAAACTACAAAGGATGAAGGTAAAATGTCAAGTCAAACAAGGAAAAAATTAGTGAGGCTGCTAAAATTTTGATTATGAAAGAAAGCACGAGAATGGTACTCAGGCAATGTCAAACAGTGGGGAAAATTAGTAAGGCTGCTAGACTTTTGGTTTCTCCTCCTGGAGCATTTGGTCGAACAACTCGTAGGCAGGAAAACGCTGAAAGCAGTAAAAGGACATGGCGTCGACGGCAGGCGGCACAGAACTATACCTTGGCCGAAGCGACCGTCGAGCAGCGGCAACGCAACGGCCAGCGAGCAGCGCACCCCGTGCCTGCGTACAAGGCAAACGGCGAGGACTGGAGTGAGTCGCTGATGTCTCACCTCGTCCCCGCTGCTGCTACTGGAACGAGCTTCCCGGGGAAGAGGGAGGAATCTCGAGTAGGAATCTCAGAAGAAAAGAGATTTTGGGGAAAGAAAAATGGAGCGGGCGTGTTAGAGGAATCGCAGAAGAACAGAGTGTGGCTTCAAAGAAGGCTTGCGCGGCGCGGCGCGGCGCCGCATCCAAACGGGAAGCCTGCAATTATTGGCGAATGGTCAATGGTTAGCTCAATGGTCAATGGTCAGCTCAATCCCCGTACTATGGCCCGGAACCACGGTGCCTAATGGCCAATGGTCAGCTCGTCAACTGGCACAAGGCACGTAGTACTACCACCGTCCTATGGATCCTCCTGCTTTCCCTCCGTCCCAAAATAGACATCATTATCACTTTTTAAGAAATTAACATTTATAAAATATCGGTAATTATATATTAAAATATTTAAATATTTATCTTAAGTAATTAGTATTATCGAAAAAATCTTTAAGTCTAGTTTTTAATAAATTTATTTAGAGATTTAAATGTTCTTTCGTATTTTTGACATATCTAGTCAAAGTTGTAAAAGTTTGACCGACACGCTTCCTATAACAACATCTATTTTTGGAGCGGAGGGAGTACATGTCGAGAACGGAGGGAGTAAATGTCCGCCGTCTTCTCGTCGCATACCATTTTATGACGATGGAGAAAAAGAGAGAGGAGAAAAGAGAATTGGGATAAGGCATTTATGTCTCTAATAAATTAGTTTAGAAAAGTTATTTCATAGTTAATTTTATAATGCTTATTCTATATTATATAAATGTTAGTATTATTTACATCACTTTGATAAAAATTTAAAATATTTATTGTTCAAAGTGAGAATTACCTCTTTTCTGAATAGAGTAGAAATAATCTTGATCTACTAATTGTTACTAGTATAGTCTTGCGTCTTAACAATTGCAGCGACAATTCAAGAATGTGCATTAAACAAGAAAAATATCAATTTAATAGAAAAATTTATGTTAACTAACTAACAGGAACTCACAAACGGCTAAAAAGAAAATTTATATATATACACATTAGTCCAAAAAGTCAAGATTGGCACATCTGCTAGAAAGCTCACTTAACTCACAGTTTGCTAAATTTACGAAGTATAACCATATTCTAAATTATTTTGACTAAATTGATCTGTAGTTTCTGGAAAGGGAAAACTGATAGCAGCCACCATATATGATACATCCTCTAGAAATGACCTCGTGGAGGATCCATTTTGCATATCTCGAGCTGAACAACAACATGGCATTCAGATTACATGAAAAACAACCGTGTGCAGTTCTGACTCCACCAAGACCTGTGAGTAACAGCCACTGTACTAAGGTTAAACCATGAACTCCACCAAGATGAGCTCCCTTGATAGTGATGCGACTCGTTGCTGGCTTGTGTATCTTGTAGACAATTTCACAGGTGTCCAGTGAGCCAGTGGCAACCAATCGATTGTCACGTGACCAAGCCAAGGAGTTTATCCTAGTGGTGTGGTACAACATGTTCTTCAACTTGATCTGTTCAAGAAAAAAAAAGCATATTATGGTTACTGCAACCCAAACTATTAAGTGGAAAATAAGTCAGCCGAGCACATTTCATGTAAAAAAGTAAAAGACATTGCTCAACTGAAACAGACTGACTGAAGTTTACAGAGAAAATCATATAGGGGGCACCTAACCTTGGAACTCTCTTTTAGATTAAGGGAAATATATTTTCAGCAATGTAATTTGCAACAGACCGGGCATTAAATGGTTTTTATTACTGATATATCAATTAGTAGGAAGTAAATTCGAGCTATAATAATTTAACTGAAGCTTTGGGAAAGTTGTGACTAAATTTTTAGGTTATTGCAAATATAGCGCTACAATATAATCTGTCACACCTGCTTTGTGGATCGATCTAGCACTGCTCGAGGATCGATCCAGCATGCCAGAGGGTCACACTGCCGCCGCTGCCAAGGTCACCATCGATGCACAGGGACTGTGCCGCTCCTTTGGATTTATAGATGGCAATCCCTACACTGATCCACCATCGGATAATCAGATCCTCTTTGTCAACTGCTCCATGTACCTGTGCACAACATCTCAACTCCAAATACAATGTGATTTGAGAAAAAGTAGGCCTAGCATATGGATGGGCTCTGAAAAACTGCAGGGTCAGGCAGAAGGCAGAAAAAAAACATTGATTCAGCATATAGGTTGACGATGCCTATCTATAGATAGGCCAGAAATAGAAACTGCAGCTCAATCTCAATCTCAAGGCTAATCATGAAAATGGCCCACACCGGCTTCTAGTATGATTTTAGAGGCGTTTCATATTCATCGAGTATCTTGCAAGAAAGAAATTTCATCTAAGCAACCACCTGCGTGAAATAAAGTGATTGCTTACTTTGCTGCAGCCAAGGACCCTAGTCTTTCCAGGCTAATCACCAATAAGAAACGGCACATATGGAGGAGGGATTCATTACATCTGATGAAGTGATGATAACATGCCTATAGGACGAGGAACTGAGCAAACTCCGCATCAATTTGGCATATCCTGCAAAGGAATGTGAGATGCCAGATCCAGCTTGCATGTTGATGTAACTTGAAGAAAGTCGTGTTTATGTCAGAAATGCCACACGTGCAGAAGGTGAGAACTTACTTTGTGGCTCCTGAAAAATTCAGAAGCCCACCCAAAGCTTGGATGTTTCCTAGCCACCCCTTTAACAGCAGCAAGAAGACGGTGGTCCTCAAGTGTATCCTGCGTTGGAATGAGACGCCAGATCCATGCTATACAAGTATCCACGAACATACCAACTGAGCACAGTAGGGAAGAAATTGACCCTGCAAGCACCTATATTATATTGATCATTAAACCCAGCAAACACAATAGCTCATGCAGAATCTTGTAAAGACACAATGTCACCTCAAAAAAAAAAATTCTCACCGGACTAAATAGTTGTCCCAAAAAGGAAGCTTAATTGTTTGGCTTAGGGTCCAAAACAATCTGTGAACTTTATCAAACTGCAGAGATTGTGGGCATATCATATCAAACTTTCCCCTGAGCTGTATTCTAATTCTAATAAATATATACTCAAATAGATTGAGCTCTGAATGCTGTATTCTAATTCTAATAAATATATACTCAAATAGACTGAGCTCTGAATCTTGTGAAAGTAGAGAAACATGGCCAGGTCATCCATCCAAAAATATAAAAAAAGGCTGAAATACTCACAAGATTTGTAGCATTCCTCTTGCCGGCAAATACACAAATATCTGATGGCAAAAGTAACAGGAACATCATTAAGCAAGCCAAAAATGTATTATCCAAAGTAACCAAGAGAAGCAAAACGGTGAGCAGAGATAGAGCAAACCTTCCCAAGCTTGATGACTGAAGTCCACTCGGTCTCTAGCACGTCGACGAAGACAGATAACACCACTGCATAGCACCAGAACACGCCGTTGATGATCTGGGATTCGGAAGGAATCAACTGCAACCACATGATTTTTCCCCAATAATAGAACTGGAAACTCATGATCTAAGAATGGATTGCTGCAAGTGCAACTTACCACGTTCGAGCGTCCCGGCGTGACCAGCTGCCTAGCGTCCCAGCGTCCCAGCTGCCAAGCGTTCCGGCGTCCCAGCTGCCGCGTCCGCCGTCCGACAGAATGGCGTCCTCAGCGCCGCCGGTGGAACTGCAGGCGGTGGCGGCCGCGTGTGGTCCAGGCGGCCTCAGCGCCGGCCTCTTGCGCGCGACCTCAGCGGTGTGCGGCAGTGTAGAAAGGGCGGGGCTCGATTCACGTTGTGGGTGTGGATGTTGACCAAGGTATGGGACAGGACGGCCAATGGCAGCCACACGCGCCGCCGGTGGAACTGCAGGCGGCGGCAGCGGCCGCGTGAGGTCAGGCGGCCTCAGCGCCGGCCTTAGCGCCGCCGGGAGCTGCTTCCCCAGCACGCGACCTCAGCGTCCCGGCGTCCAGACGGCCACACGGGCGATGGAGGCGAAGCGCCGGCCTCAGCGCTGCCGGTGGAGCTGCTTCCCGTGCGTCCAGGCGGCAGCGTGGGCTCGCGGCGCGTGGCGATGGAGGCAGCGCGGGCTCGCGTCGCGTGGGGATGGAGGCGAAGCGGCTCGCGTGCGGATCCAGGCGAAGCGGCTCGCGTGGGGATGCAGGCGAAGCGTCGCGTGGGGGAAGTGTGCGGCGCGGGCAGAGACGGAGGTCGCTCGCGGATCGCGCCTGATGACGATGATGGTGGTAGATGAGCGTTGATCCAGCATTATTGGCTCTTGGACGTGGGTGAGTGAGAGAAAAGAAGAGATCGAGTAAATCACGGGCCATTTCATTTAAATAATTGAGTAGGTTTGGGGTACATTTTGTTGGATGCATTTAGAAAGATTAGGAGATAATGACCGTGGGGGACACTCTACTTTGTGTGGCTTTAGGGAAGTTTGTTTTGGTCATTATATGTAGTAGAGATAGAGATCGACAATGGATAACTCTACCAATTTTTAATAAAGCCTTGGACACATATGTGTGCTAGGTGGGCCGTGGGATAGAAGCCCAAGAGCTTCGGCTTTAGTGTGTGCTATGAAAAATGTGAACGAAACCAATTATGTGTAAGTTTTGAGATAGAAGGATTGGTCTACATATGTGTGGGTAGGTGGGGCCGTTCGTTTTTTGTGAATATGTAACAATCAATCTCCACAGTAGATTATGTGGGTTATATTGTCTACATGCATGGTGTGATCTCTACTATAATGTCCCCACTTTCGGGTTCACGAGATCAACGGCTCACGTAACAACGCCATCTCATTGGAGGCTGGGATGGAAAGTTTGATGCAAGGTCGGACACCCTCACCTCGCGCGTGACCCACCACGCGAAATCAGCGGCAGTTTCCTCTTACGCACGCCGGCACTTTCGAAGGCAAAGGCGATGGCAACAACGCTGAACCGCGGCCTCCGCTCGGGTTCCGCCTCCTCGCCGCCGGCGCCGAGGCGTCAAGCCAGGCAACCGCCCCTCCAATCCCACACCCCTGGCTTGACGTCTAACCCATCTCCCTCTCTTGAGATCTAATCTCCATCAAGCGCGTGGAGAGGAATCCATAGGCATAGCGACCATCTTGATTCTGTAGGTGGCAGCGTACCTTCAACATACGATGCAAGGTGGTGCAGCAGGTGCGTGGTCAACTTCGCCGACCTCGCCGATCGGGGTCGTCTCGGCGGCGAGCGCAGATGAGCACTGATCCGGAGTTGAGATAAATCAGATATGAGGATCAAGGCGGCAAGCGATGCGGCGGTGACGAGGTCTGGCAAACATCAGGGCTTAAACAGTCCTGTGTTCACCATATCTCCGATCTGATGTTCAGGTTCCAATCATCTCTGATCTTTGCGTCCTTATCTTGATCTATCGTTTTGAGACCTTTTGATTGGATCGACTCAGTATTGCTCCACTTCCTCTCTGGTGAAATTCCCATTAAACTCTTCCTAACCCTAATCTCTTTTTCAATCCCAAATGATTTAATCCGTTCAAAAAAAAAAAAAAAAAGGCTCCGCAGGTGTGGTAACTGCCAGGCATCTTGCTGAGGAGGTCACGATGGAGTAGCCACTAACTGTACAAGGAGAGAGATTTGTACTTGGAGAGATCAGGACGAACATTTTGGTGCGTCACATTTATACCTCCCTGATCAAAACAAGTCGACCAAATCTCCAATTTATTTTTAATTTTGCCTTTTCCTGAAATCTATTTTTCTCTAGACTGTTTCTTTCATGAATTGTGTTATGTATTTGTGATTCTGATTAGTGCCTTGATATGTAACTATCTTCATTTCTGTGAACTTGCGCAGACAAAGGCATATCTTCTAAACTGTCGTGCTTTGATATAATGATATTGACATACAAGGTAATCACCTACGGTTTTTTAAAAATAATGTCTAGCAAGATCAGCCTCCTTTTCCCTGTGTACACTTGCCTGCATTTTTGAATTGTATGATTGGATCTATATGAAATTATGAATATATACTGCAGACAAGTGCCTAATTAAATTTTGTATACGGTGCAGCAGATCCTCATCTAGGTAATACGATGATTACTGTTCCGGAGTCTGTAATCTTTTCTACTCTCTTTTAGTGAAAACATGTCAATGGCACGGTTATGGAGAAAAAATGTCTTCTCTATCTCTAAAATATTGGGCTAGATCTCTCTATTTTGAACTTGGGTTGATGACATTGCTTACTTATATTTGAGTGTTGTTTACAAGTTGCCGTGACAGAGTTAATAGGGCCCTTGTCCCATTTGCGTGGGGTATTCTCTATGTTTTATTTGTTTGCCCATGTGTGGTTTAGAACGGATGTTTGCTTCCAAAAGGAAACTTCTTCACACCGTGAATCATGAAATGTCTTCCTCGTGTATCTTAGTGGTGCACAATTGGCAGTCCATATAAAATCAGTTTATGTCCTGATATCTTTAGATTGAAAGCATACTCTTCTAGAGCTATTCCAGATTCATGACGTAGAGTGTTTGATTGTTTTCCCTTGATAATTTGACTTGTTACCAATGAATTAGTACCTACACTCTTGTATCAATAATATGAAGTGTTGTATGGTTAGGATTTAGGATATTTAGCTGCACCTAAAATAAATAAAAATGTGTTTCAGTATTTTCTTGTCCTCCTCGAAATATTAAAAGTTGTCGATTGTTCAGTCTTGCAATGGTTCAGTCTTATGAAGTAGAACCAAATTTTGGTTGTTTCAATTTGTACGTGAATGCCGCTGTAGCGTTACTTAGAACAGATGCCTTTATGCTCAAGTTCATTGTTCATTGAGGCTTACCATTGCTAAATCTGCGGAGCATGTCTAGATAGTAGATTTAGTATGATCCAATTGGTAGGGGATTGGATGATTTGGATATTTCTTTCAGCAATTTCTTTATGTGCTCCTACTTAACCACATACTTTTTTTTCATGTTTTGCTTTACTTGCAGAGGTTCAAGTTGTATGGCTCTTTTTTACAAGAGTAGGACTCTGTGTTGACATGGGAAGTAGCAGAAGTCACAGGGCATTGATTAAAACAAAAAATTAGGTCTCTAAATATTTGCCATGAGATTTCATGGTACACTCAGTGAAGAAGATTTTGTGCTCAGGAGGCCTAAAATTGATAACCAGGCAGATGAATAAATTGGCATTAATTATCCTTCTTTGTATTCAACAATGTAAGTTTGATCTTTTTTGGATTAAAAATACAATAACCCAAGTTTGTATCATTCCTTTTGTGAATCATTCGTTCTGTGAATATTTAATCTAACTATTTTATACCACGGTTGGCTGTTAATTTGCGTCATTTAAAATATCACCGTAGCGTTAGCACGGGCAATATACTAGTATAGGGTAAGTTGTGAATCTTGTCAACTAACCCTCTGGCCGCGTCAAACACCATGGCGTGACACTAACACCTGCCATTACATGCACAGTGGTGCGAGAGAGTTGGCATAGTGGCATCTCTGTGGCTCGGGCTCGGCAGCTAGCATGGCGCACGTGGACCCAGTCTACCACGCCAATCCACCTAGTGCAGCCAGGCCTTTGCCACGTCTTGATTTACCCGGCTGGCTTCCTCCTTCCTCTCTCTCTCTTGCCCATTTGCCGATGGAGCCTTGGTGCCGGATTATTTAGGGGAGTCTATCCCTCCCTCTAGCATGGTAGTATAGCCCTTGATTCAATTTATCTTAGTCACATTGGTAGTTAAAAGCAACGCTAATAGTTCCGCCCGCTGCTGGCGAGTCGCGCTGGTGACATGGCGTATAGTAGTGGCAGACCCCAGTGCCATTTAATGCGGGGCAGCAAGCTCGTCCAATCCCAGATGCAGCAGTGCAAATCGCCGACTTCCTGCGGACGAGTTGGGAGACGCATGTCTCACTCTCTCTCTCTCCATTTCTCTCCCTTCTACGTCATATTTCGCCTGCTACTCGCCCATTATAATACCTGCTCTAAGTAGACCAACTCCTCGGTTAGCGTTTATGCAATTATTTTGATGTTGTTTAATGTTAATTTAGTAAGTAGACTACTTATTTCGAGAACCCTTAAGGTTTCTTCCTTTTACTTGCACATGCATGTTCCTTTGATTTTCTAGTTCTTAGCGTATATAGTTGTAGCAGCTGGAGACGCTACTTGACCGTGCCGGACAACCAACAGGAGACAAGACGCACAATATGAGGCGTGCTTCAATCCAAGGGTGGCGCAGTTGCGTGTTTACGTTTTCTATTCTTGTAATCTGTCCAGTGGGACCGTATCGTCAGTGTAAAGGCGAGTTGCGTGTTGCGTTTGTATTAAGCTGGATCGCTGAACTGGATCGGCATCGAACCTTTTCATTCTGAATTCCAGAAACCTGAACCAAGGCAGCGGGGTTACCCTGCCGGGTTCATCGTCGCTCTATACACCTGTGTGTTGTTCACGTCATCGGAGTTGCTCGGTGGCCACGGACGCTCAGTGGTATCGGATTCGGCGTTCCTTGGCGCGGCGGCGGGATAGGCGAGCTCTGCATCGGCGCGGCGGCGGAGTTTCAGCAAGCTCTGCAGCAACACCGCGGGGCGGTTTCGTCGAGCTCGACTCCTCGTCGATTACCCGGCATCACCCCTGCGGCGACTCCGGTTCCTCGGTGACGCTACCCACCCATCCCTACCCATTTGCTTCGTTCGTCCTCCGAGTGTTGAATCAAATCTTGAGTCGTTCTTCAAACTTCGCGTTGCCGGTTTCAATTTTAAGCGGCGCATCCAAACGGCTCGGTAGGGTTCACTTTAGTAGGATGTGTGGCTGAGTAATCCACACCGCGTCTAACTAAAGCTACCGTAAATCCGTCCACCGGATCTCGCTTCCCGATCTCCGAGTTTGTTCCACTTGCAATTGGCGGTGTCAGGCGGCGGTGCTCAGTTCATCGAATATACCACAGACCGATCGCGGGCGGTGAGGGTTGTGAGTATCTGTTCTCACGTAAAATTCTATAATCGCTGTCGGTGACTCTGTGAGGATTTGTCTCAATCCATCGAGACACGGATCGATCGCGGGCAGTCCGGGTTGTGGGGCGCTTGTCCTCACGTAAAATTCCTTAGCTGTTGTCGGTGACTCGGTTGGTGGCGTTGGTGGGAGATCGTCCTTGAGCTCGGGTTGTGGGGCTCTGTCCTCACGCGTGAAATTCAAGGCTCGTTCATCGATCTCCGGGCGACGGTGAGTTGGGAATAAGCGGCTTTTGTGGGGAGGATTCAGTCCAAACCAGTTGCTTGTTTAGCAGATTCCAATACATTAGTCAGTGTGGCGCCTGTCAGACCATCTAAACAGATCGAGATCCTGCTTGAAGCCATGTCTCGAAGTAATGAGGATGACCAGCAGTTCATGGATAGGGTCATAGAGCAATTCGATCTGTTGATTTCCTGTGTGCATGAGATTGGCATCACACAAGCTCAGTTGAAGCAACAGATGGATCTCAGTTCAGCAGCCATGGATGACTTTACAGCTGAGCAACATCGCATAGCTGCACAAGTCCGGTCCAACGAAGCAGCAGTAGCCCAACTGACTGTCAGGCATTTTGATCTCGAAGCTGGCTTAAATGGTGGGGATTCCAGCAGTCAATCTTCTATGGTGGAAGATCAGCATGGGTTTAGCAATGTATTTGCAGAACAAAGAGAGAATGCCCGAACAGACAGGAACAGGAACAGGGCCCCTTATCCAAGGCCTAATCATGGGAGAAATCAAGACCCCAACTCTTATCCAACCCACCTTCTCCCAAAGATGCAGTTTCCAAAGTTTGATGGCACTAATCCCAAGATCTGGAAAGACAATTGTGAAGGGCATTTAGCTTTATACCAAATTCCAGATGGCATGAGAATTACTGCAGCCAGAATTCATTTTGAGGGTAAGGCTGCCCAATGGTACCAAGCTTACAAGCAACACCACACATTCAGGGACTGGCAACACTTATGTTCCAAGGTAGAAGAAGAGTTTGGCTCTGATGACTTTAGATGTGCATTAACTGACTTGCTGGAATTAAAGCATGATCAGGAGTTGGATGAGTACACAACTAAATTTCAGGCTTTTGCAATACGAAAGCTACTATGCATAACTCTCAATATGATGATCTGTTCTTCACTACACAATACATGAAAGGACTGAAAGAGGAGTTGAGGGGAGTGGTTGAGGCTCAACAACCTCCTACAGTACTCAAAGCTTCAATCATTGCTAAAATTCAGCAAGGAGTAGTGGATAGAACAAAAGCCAGACATAACAGACAGTATACTCAATTCAGACATTTTGATAAAGGCAAACAGGAATTCAGAGCCCCAGTGCAATCTACTGTCAATTGGAAGGATAGGCAGTTAAGAGACTATAGAAAAGCCAATGGCCTTTGCTATACCTGTGGTGAAAAATATGTGCCTGGTCACTTGGAGGTCTGCCCCAAAAGGAACAAACCCCAAATAAATGCTATAACAGTCAATGAGCTTGACAGGGAGTTACCAGATGATGTCCTGAATGAGTTGGCTGCAGAAGATATTCAGAATGAAGAACTGGGAGAATTGTCTGTCAATGCCATATCAGGGGCTGATCAATTGAAATGCATGAAGCTCAAAACCAAAGTGAGGGAAAAGACAATGTTAATTTTGATTGATAGTGGCAGTACACACAGCTTCATTAGTGAGCAATTTGTGCAGATTGCTAACTTGCCTACAGAAACCATTCCTGCCAAAAGAGTAAAGCTGGTTAATGGGGATATCCTGACTACCTCCAAGAAAGTGGTCAATCTGTAGTGGTACTGCCAGGGTCAGACAATGTCTTATGACATGATTGTATTGGATATGCACCCCTATGATGCTATTTTGGGATTTGACTGGCTCACTGAGCATAGTCCAATGCAATTTGATTGGGCTAAGTATACTATGGCATTTCCAGAGAAGGGCAAGCTAATCCAACTATAGTGAGTGTTACCATCAGAACCAACTATCTCAGCTATGCCAGCTACCAAAATGATCAAATCTGCCGAAGGCAATGATATCTGGGCTTATGCATTGGTGGATATCATGTCACCTCCTCATGACACGAGCTAACTAACCCGGAAGAGGGAGTCCACTGCACCACTCAATCAACTGCTGAACTGGATCGGCATCGAACCTTTTCATTACGAATTCGAGAAACCCGAACCAAGGCAGCGGGGTTACCCTGCGGGTTCATCGTCGTTCTATACACCGTGTGTTGTTCACGTCATCGGAGTTGCTCCGGTGGCCACGGACGTAACAATAGTTGTACTAGAAAGCCCACTGGATTCTTTTGTTTTCCCCTTATATTTTAGAACAATTGGGTTCTTTTAGGCAAAATGGGATGTCCCCGTGAAACAAAAAATCATTGATTTTGTAAGAAAATGGTATCGTTAAGACAACAAACAAGATAGTTGTGTCAATGACAGCTCTGAACTATTTCATTTCATTTTTTGCGTATGACTACAACTCTTATGTTTTGACAGTCTTGAAACATCCGCCACCGACTAAACAAAATGAAACGGTTTGTCATTAATGAATTTCTTATTTTATATCTAACATTTGTTTCCTTTTTACTTAATTTTGTTGTACCCCGGCCCGTTCTCATTGTAATAGCATTCTCTCCTACTATTTTATTGTATTGTCGTAGTAACATAGTTTTCACTTCTCACTAGAGCATACTAGATTATTGTTATGATATGGTAGTTAAGAAAATCCTAAGCTGTATCATTATCAGATCAGATGGTTAGCTATATTATAAGCTACTATATCATCATTATATGATACGATACTTAACTAAATTATAAGTTACTCCTGTGCTCTAAACTATAAGTCGTTTTTTTGTCCATTCATTTTTTATGTAACTAGATATATTATTATACCAAGATGTATACCAAAATAGATGTAAGCAACTTATAATTTGGAATATAGGATGGCAAAATGCAATGCATCCCCTACACACTACTCGGATGAGAAAATAAGTTTTATAATATGACCAAACTTGTTGAAATTATTTCAAATAATACATTGTGGTCTTGAAAACTGGAACACCAAGTCCTCACTGCCAGATACTGGTCTTATACCATAGCTGTTGACAACACGAAACCCGAAAAGAACAATGCATCATATACATACGTACATCACCAAAGAAAAATACATACATACAGCCAGAAGAAAGCCAAAAGAAAAGGGAAAAGAGATGCAGCACACGTGCAAGTAGCAGCCCAGTGGGGCGGCGGCGGCAGCTGGATCTCGAGCTGTCCTTGTGTTGGGCGCCGCTGTTTTTCTGTTCGTTCCCGGCTGGCCATGCCTCTGCTGCCCTGTGCCCACCCCGGCCCTCCACTACCTGGGGCTGGACCTCTGGAGCTCGAGGTGGAACAGGCAGGCAAGGCAGGCAGACAGCTCGACACGGCCGCGGCGGCTTTGCCTTGTCGCTCCTACCAACAACGCCCAACACCCTCCCCTCCCACATGATCCATCCACATGCCGTGATGCGCGCTATATGCAGATGCGTTCCAGTTTTCTATTTTTCTATTTTCCTTATCTTCTTCCCTCCCAGCATCACAGCATACTAGATCATATTTCGCCAAAAAAGAAAAGATAGTATCATTGCTGTCTGATCCCAGTGACAGACTAGTGACTCAAAATGGCAATTTGCAGATATAGCGATGCCGCTTTTGATCCCAGGGCTCGTTTAGATGGCAAATTTTTTGCCAAAAATTTGCTACTTTTTCCACTTTCCTTCTCATCACATCACATTAAATACACCAAAAAACATATGTTCGGGCGATAAATGTAGGTAAAAAAAACTAATTACACATTATGTTGTACATCACGAGGCGAATCTTTTGAGCCTAATTACCCTATGGTAGGATAATATTTCACTACAAACAAAAAGCGAAACGTCTTCTGAGGAGTTAGAACGATTACTTTTATAAAGTTTTTGCCATCTAAACCAGCCCCCAGGTGAAAGAGAGCCTGACTCTGTTTCCGAGCTGATTTGCCATTTTGAGTCACTAGTTGTTTGGAAGTCAAACATGACTGTTTTTTTTTTTTTTTGGATGCAGGTAGCTGTTTTTTTTTTTTTTTGTCTCAAATGTCTTGTAAATTCTTTACTAGAGACACTAGGATTATTGTCTTTGTAAAGTGAAGATTACATTGGGTTTTATTCAGTTAATACAATGGCACGCTACTTTTACCACCTCAGTTGTTAATAACTATGCTATGTACTTCACAACAGCAACTGGCGATTTCCTATTCGCTTGAACTTATCATCACAACTTATTAGTTTTGGTATACTATTTTTCTCTCCACGACGGGACAATATTAGCCGAAGAACCCGTTTATGGCCATGAACTTAAATTAAGTGGAACACGATTTCCCTTTTATTTTTATGTTTTTTATCTTTTAGAGTGAACTGTATAAATCCTTCCAAACGAGCATCTACAATCGCTGCTGCTATGGGCATTGCCTTTTCTCTCTCTCTCTTTTTTTAAATAGTGTCAG
The DNA here is from genome assembly GCA_015847255.1 of Hyparrhenia diplandra. NCBI lineage: Eukaryota > Viridiplantae > Streptophyta > Magnoliopsida > Poales > Poaceae > Hyparrhenia > Hyparrhenia diplandra. Next base: position 138,883 of record JADLZK010000673.1, on the reverse strand, counting down.
CATATTTTAACTCACAAACCTACAATCTTGCCCGTGGATAGAACCATAATCTAATGAATCCAACCAAAAGTTGCATCATGTGCTTCATCTCCACCTCACAACATGTTACCTCAGAAATTTTAACATTTCCCCATGAACACGAGTATCCAAAGCAGCATTGGCCCCTCATCATACCACGCGATCCAACGGCCAGGACGTATCGATCTGGATGAATCCCATCGATCCCAGCCGTCAAAACCCTGGAAATTTCTGCCGTTATAAATAGTACCTGTGCCTGTGCGTATTTGACTTTTCTCTCCCCGTCCTCCCTATCTCGCCATTTTATCCGTCTCCCCTCTCCTATCCTCCGTCCGGGGTGCTCGCCAATTCCTCTGCCAGGATTCGATTATTACCAGCGACAGGAGGGCCTGAGATTCGGATTTGGGATTGGGATTCTGGCGCAGGAATCGAAGCGCCCACGCGCTGGAGCCGAGGCCGAATTGGTACGCGCTCTTCTCCCCTCTGATTTCGCTGGCGAATTTAGTGGTATATGGTTCTTGTATTGGCTGCCATGTCTTGATCCGGTACAATTGGCGCAATTCCAGCCGGGTTCCGTTTTCCCAACCCCATCTCCGTGCGAATTTCTTGGAGATTGGTTTTACCGCCGTTGATTTTTCTCGCTTCCATTTCTGGGAAATCTTGGGACTTTCTTCCTGCGACTATTCAATGCCGTTGTGCCCGTGGACATGGCGTCCTTGATGCGAATTCGCCGTAAGTTTTTCGATTTTTGGCGCGTGCGGTGGTTCCTGGGCGAGATCTGTGGCTGGAGCCGCAACAATTCCGCCTGAATTTTAGCTTTTTTCGGCGAGGTAGTTTGAGTGCCACGGTTTCTCAAATCTTGGGGATTTTTATCTCCCTCTTTCTCACCATTTTCTGTCACTATTTCTCTGGTGGACTGCAGTTTGGGTGAGCACGCCAACGCCATGATGGCGAACGGGAGGCTCCAGAAGCAGGCGTTGCTTCCGCCGCGGAGCCGTTCCCGGCAGCGGTGGCGGCGCCGCACGCGGAGCTCGGCCCGATCGCGCGGCCACGGGACGCGCACCACCGGCACGGCCACCAGCGCACGTCGTCCGAGAGCTTCCTCGCCGACGAGCAGCCGTCGTGGCTGGACGACCTGCTGGACGAGCCCGAGACGCCGGCGGCCGCGCGGGCGCACGGCCGGCCTGGCCACCGCAGGTCGTCCAGCGACTCGTTCGCGCTCTTCGAAAGGCGGCAGCAGCGCTGGTGCGGGGGCATGTATGAAAATGTGCTCGATGGCATGAGGGGAGGAGGAGGAGGAGGAGGGCAGGTGGCTTCTTGGGCGGTCGCCCGAGTTCTTCCCTGAGCCAACCTCATTTGGGCGGCCTCAGGGCAGGCCGTGGGAGTCCAGGCAGATGTACCGGCAGGGTGGTGGCATGCCGATGCCAGGGAGGGAGAAGAACGGCGGGCGCCATGGTCCGTCAAGCTCATTTGGTGATCATGAGCATGGTCCTATGCCCAATGGGGTGGACAGGAAGGGCCATGGTGATGTTGCTCATGACCAGAGGATTGTAGCAGAGAGAAAGGAGGGCCTGAGGCATTCACAGTCAGAGGCGGACACCAAACGAGCCAAACAGTGAGTTAGATTGATATTATTGTTGCAGTTAATTTTAAGAATTATGTGACTCCTTCCATTTCAATTATAAGATTTTTTTTTCCCTAGATATATATATATTTTTCTGTGCACTTAGATATACACTATGTCTAGATACATAGTAAAAGCAATGCATCTAAAAAGCCTAAAAACTTATAATTTGGAATGGAGTGAGTAGTTTTGTGGACTCTGTTCTTGAAACATCAGTAGTGGTAATAAGTGTGATTGTAGAAAGCAAAAACTTCAGTGAAACTAGAATTCCAACTTGCAATTCTAATTCGAGACTATAATGTGAGCGCATAGCTAGACCACATGCTGCACAGTAGGTTCATTTCTCTTATGATGTGCTCTGTTATAAGAACTGCATTAAGTGTGTTATTAAATATCACAAATTTGTTTGTTTTGAATGTTTTGTCTATGTATTTGGATAGACATTTTATTGGTGTATTTGCTGTGGCAATTCCACATGAGTACAAGTGGGAAACTCTACTTGTGTGGAGTAGAGTCCCTAAAATGCAAGTGACTATGATTTTAGAATGAAATGATTGTATGCACAGTAGAGGGATTTGGATTTAGTGACCCCTGAGGCACTGACCAATCAATGTGTAAATAGATTCTGTGGGAAGTTCTCCAGCTCCTTAGGATGTTTAAATCCTAATAAGATGGGACTGTACATGTGGAATGTGTGTGTCAATGTTTGCCATCTTTAAATTTGGAATACACTTGAATGCAATATAGGTGTAGATCTTCATGTGCATTGAACTTCATTTTGTTGTCAGTATCTGCAGACTTTAAGTTTACACAATGAAGGTGCCATGTTTGGTGTCCATGTAGATATATGCTGATAGACCTTGAATTTTGAGTTATGCTTATTTATGTATTTATTTACTTTTTATGACAATTGCAGACAATATGCTCAGAGATCTCGTGTCAGGAAGCTCCAGTATATTGCAGAGCTCGAGAGAAGAGTTCAGTCCTTACAGGTAATCTTTTTTTTTTTTTTTTTTCCTGTACATTTGTCGTTTATTTGATAAGTTATTGGAAACCTTAAACATCCCAGGAATTTCTTAAAATTTTATGCTTGCAGACAGAGGGGATAGAAGTAACTGCTGAAATGGATTTTCTCGGTCAGCAAAATATCATGTTAGACTTGGAAAATAAAGCCTTGAAGCAACGGCTTGAGAGTCTGTCTCAGGAGCATCTCATTAAACGCTGTAAGTATTCCTCTATCTTTCCCCTGGAGTTTCTTTGGTGACTTTCAGAATGTGTTGTCTGTACTTAGCAATTATTGTAGCAGTCAGGTTTCGGATCTCTGAGTTTGGTGAATAAAATGAGCATATGGATCTTATATGTTAAAATTTTATTTTGAGAATGGTTCTTGGGATGGACCTATAGATATATATATGTTAGGAACCTGTAAAAAAATGTTTTTGTTGTGAAGTGCCAACTATATGCCTACAGTTGACATGTTTTTATAATGTTTTAGTTCTAGCTGCAAACAGAGAGGATCACCATGTTTCATCACATCCATGTTTCTGTCATAGGTTGTCAATCTTTTTAATTTCCTGAAGTTAAAATATACAGGGGGCGTATTCAAACAATATAGCTGCTAACTAGCAAATATTGTCTTATGTAGCATATAAAAAAAAGAGAATATCTTGCATAGTTGCTTTGCTAAATTCTAATAGACTGTGGCTGTAGCTAAAACATCATTATCTTAATAAAACTGCACTACCACTTTTGTGAGAACAATGAGATTATCAGGACAGTTCCTTTAAGCATAGTTGCATTTCAGCAGGTGTTACTTCAGAAATTGCTCATTAGGAAACAATTGACTCATCAATCATCAGGAATATATACTGGAGCTCATCAATCATCTTTTAAAACAGTTGAGTAACCATTTTTTTTCTCGCCAATATTGCAGATCAGCAGGAGATGTTTGAGAGGAAATTGGTCGCCTTAGAACATTGTTCCAGCAGCAGCAGCAGCAGCAGCAACAGCAACAACAACAACATGTACCGCAGCAGCAGGCTCCTACCCATAGCCGTAGTAACAGCAGAGACCTGGACTCACAATTTGCAAACCTGTCTCTGAAACACAGCGATCCCAGTTCAGGGCGCGACACTGTCTCTGGCCTTAAATTTAAGATTCGTTTGTTCCAGCTTTTGGTTCTCTGAGCCAGCAGAACTTGCTGCCCCCTTTATGCCACTCTTTGTGGTTGTTAGTAGCATCAAGAGAGGAGCAGCACTGGTGAACCGGGAATCTCATCCCATGGTGAATAAAGCTGGAAGGTTAATAATTGTGGATCTGGTCTTTAGTTCTTTCAGAATGTGCACCTGACGGTCATCCATCCTTAGTTCATGTTCATTGTTGATTCTTGACCTGTCGGAGGTGTTTAGGATCTGTTTGCGGATTGATGGCTTTCATGGATCCTTGTATCAGTTTGAAGTTAGAAACTAAGGTTCTAATTCATTCCTTTTTAGTCGATTCTCTGCTGAGTTTAGGCGCCATGTGGTGCTTGTATTAGTTAGTTTGGCACATGAATGGAATGTGAGCTGGTCCTCTTTAGGTTATGCCACATCCTGGAAGAAAGTTGCATCAGGAGCATCAGGCATGTCCAATAAGCTAGTGAGGGAAGGGCTAATGTAGTTCAGCTTCGTTTCAATTGTGGTATGTGCAGAACACGATAGTTGATACTCTGGGTTCTCATTTGTTTGAGCGCTGTATTTTTTTTTGCATGATGATGACATTACATGAAATCCTCCAAGTTCATTTTAACTTATAAGTTTCTGCTTGCGTTCGTTGTGGGTTCTATGAGATTGACTAGGTTAATGTTATATCGTTGTCTATGCAATGTGGCATTATCAATTGATTTGGACTCGGGCATTTGCGATACTGTACAGCCTAAATATCCAAGTTTAAGATGCTTCTGTGAAAGAGAGTATCTTCCACAAGTGTCGCTGGATGTGATTTTCATATGGCATACAAAAAAAAAAAACAATCAGAATAGGTGCATGAATTTTAATCAGAATAGGTTACAATGCCATTTCATACTTTGGTTGAAGCCTACTTTGAGGACTAAATCCCATACAACTAGAATAATTTATAACCGAATTGCACACCAAGGATTTGAACATTTCTGCAATTCGCTAATGACCATATGGATGGAAACTTCTATTTTTTGTTCAAATCGATGTCCATGGCTTCTACTGTTTTGTTCCCCGAAAATCAGCCACTGCAGTGTCAAGTGTCCCCCTTTGTATGCTGGCACAGCGCCATCAAGTCTTGCAATGCATCTTTCAGAGCATCCTTGGCTGGATCTCCTGCCAACATACCCACCACCATCATATATCAGGAATTTAAGCTGAAGGATCACTATTTTTACTGTAAAAAGCAAGGATCACAAATTCACAATAGCCATTTGACGTTTCAAATAACAATACTATCGTTAACTACTCATCACAGGATGGCAAGTGCCACAACATTGTGTGCATTGGTAATTACTCGTTTTGACAAAACAATTCAGAAATACTATTTTGTATTGTACGATAGGGAATGAAAATAGCCTCTGACATTTCAATGAATAATGTTGGTAGTTACAACTCACTGTGGCAGATACCACAAAATCATGTATCCTTCTTACAATACATTGGATCGACAGCAACAAAGTAAAATGGAAATCATTTCAAATCCTTAAAACCTCCATTCAAGAAGTGTTAGAAAGGAAGGGGGGAATTTGGGATCACATGCTATTGTTACCTGTAGTCTGAATCTGTATATTAACTTTGTTATCAGCAGGATGAGGATGCTGTATCCACAAAATTCCACCCTTGGGCTGCAACATCGCAGAAGCAATTATAACGAGAAAATCTACATACACTACACTTACAAAATGCACACAGTTTGAGGAGTTTGGTCCAAAACTCCAAATGCATACAAATTGAGTAATTGACACAACATACACAATAAATTATAACGATCACAATTAAATTCATCACATGATCATCTGAACCAGTCCAATATTTAGTGCGCATGATCTAAACATAGTTAATCTAATGCCAGGCATCCATAGTTCCTTAATGGTTGGATATATAGAAGATACAACCAAAGCACCAAACATTTCAGATCCTTCCCCCTTTCTCACTCAGCTGCCTAGGAGTTCCATAAATTATTATCACATCAACAAAGAAACTGAATTTGCATGCTAAGGCTTATATGTTATCAGCTGCCATCTTATACCAGCAGAACATGCTCAACAGTGAAAAACACAGATTTATTTACACACAAAGGTATTCAATTTCTGATAGTGATAATCATCTTAAAACAACATTATTGCATGCTAAAGACAAAGGAAAAAGTCTACATCACCCCCCTCAATTATGGGGGTAGACTACATAACCCCCCAACCTTTGAAACGGTCTATATCACCCCCTGAACTTTCGAAAACCGGTCAAATTACCCCCTAAAGCAGTTTTGAAAAATCATAGTAAATCACAGAAAAATCGTAAAATGAAAAATCAAATTGTGTTAGACTCCGAATGAGTAGATCTACACAATGAACATATAATATGATATGCTTTAGTTCATTTTATTTGCTGCAGCTTTAAATTTCTGTTTTTCCTCATAGCTGTAAAAAAATGTAAGGTCAAACAACCTTGAAAATACTGGTATAAAAAAATATAATTTTCTTGATGAACATTTTTCCTGTAAATTTAACAGAACCAGTACAGTGCAGGCTCCTATCTATCCTCACAATACCTGAACATGCTTCCTTAACTCCTTCGACAAGTAATTATATTGAATGATCATGTAAAGTCATCTAAATTTGACTTCAGACTTTCAAGTTTTAATTGTAGCTGCTTTCAGCCCATGCATAAGCCCGTAAAGAGAATATGAAACATTCGAGGCTTGAACTACAGAATAATTACAACCCCAATTATTTTAGGTTATCAATAACTTCCCAACCAAATATTACTGCATGAAACTAAAACTCACTGTGTTGCTGTGGCAACATCAGTTTCCCCAATTAATCGTAAAGAACTGATTTGATGCAAATTTCCACTGAATCTCCCATAAGCAAAGCCAAGACGACAAAGCTGTCTAACTGGTGGATAAGTGACAAGGTTGCACATATATCATATACCATCACAACTTACTATACTATTGATTAATGCGTAGCTCTCTTCCAAATTCTAGTTCCATTGGCTTTGCCCTAAGTTAAACTTATCTAATTTATAGAAACATGTAGCAAGATCTACAACACCAAAAGAAATATATGTTTTGATAGCATATATATTTATTTGAACTTGTAGATACTATAATATATACATTTATTTGAACTTTTAGATACTAATATATTTTCTAAAAATTGGTCAAATCTAGATAAATTTGAATTGAAACAAAGCCAAACTTATATAGTTTATAAGTTATAATGGAGATGGAGAACAAGAAACAAAGACAAAAGGAAAGATGGATTGTGACTCACTCCTTATTGAGGACGAATCTGATAGAATTGGCGAGGGTATGGTCCTCCTCCATGATAGAGAACGTCGACGATCTCGAATCGTTCAACAACCCGTGCTCCATCGCTCCCTCCTTCAATCAGGAGGCTTGTCAAATAGTTAAATAGCTTTAGGTTAGGGTTTAGGTGCTCAGCTTCGCACAGAATTTTTTAGAAGAGGAGCTTCGCACAGCATAATGGAAGGGAAGAGAAGGGGTGGGAGTACCTGGTCGTGCTCGTCGCCGGCGAAGAGAACAACGAAAGCCTCAGCACCTGGCCTAGGCGTCGGCGGCCCGCGGCCCTATAGTCGTCTGAGAACTAGGAGGGAAGAGGGATGCAGCGGATGGAAGGGGATGCAGATGTTGCATCGACGGTGGGGAAAAACAAACGGGCTTCCTGTGGGCCGTTTTTTGTCAGTTTCTTTGGATTTTTTTTTTTTTTTTTTTCTTTCTCTGTCTTTTAATTTTTTATCTATTTTTGTTGATTTCATATCTATTGTTTTCATTGGACACTACATTAAATAGTACATTATAATTTTTTTTATATATATTCCTGGGGAAAAACGGACGGGCTTTCCAGTTGTTTTCATTGTAAATAAATAGTACATTATAAATAAATAAATAAATGGAACATTTTATATCTTTATTAAGATTGAATATTTTTCTATTGAAGCTAGAAGCCATTTTTTCACATGAACATATACCAATTTCACAAACCAAGAAGGTATAACAACATTCTTATACAATAAAAATAATTTTCTCTCTATGAAAATTTTTCAAGTAAATATTAAATACTTTTTTTTTTGCCAAACATGGAACAATAGTTTCTATGGACTAGAAACATTTTCATCATCAATAAAAAATGGTATGAACTCATTTAAAAAATTCCATGCTCCAACCAGAACTAATAAAGAGTATTGACACTTATATCTCGTGAAAAAGCTAAATCTTTCTAGCACTCTCTTTTCATTATGTAATTCAATAAGTTTTTTTTTTTATGTTATAACAAGGTTAAAGATTATGTTGCAAATTCTTTTTTATGTGTTAGAATAGTCACACTTTATCAACCTTAAATAAATCGGCAATACTTTTTATTTTGTCGTGGTCTAATACCACCGGCTGAAGAATGTCCGCTAGTGCGTGCTCCAATGGCCTAGCTCTAGAGATGCTGACACGAAGTTTATACTGGTTCGGGCAAATCGCTCCCTAGTCCAGTGAGACCACTATCCGAGCTCAAGGGCTCGTGACGGGGCGAATACAAGCGGGCGAGAGGGGGAGGTGAGCTCCGGTCTGCAATGAGTGGGTGATCGGAGTATCGAGAAGGGCTGGGATGCTTGTATTTGGGAACACGCCTTCTCTAATGGCGAGTCTCCCTTTTATAGCCACCAGGAGATGTGTGGTAGCCATCGAGGGAGGACTTAAGAGGAGAAGAGATGCAAATTTGGGGGTGGAAGAGGAAATGGGATCGTTCGGTCGAGGCACAGCCGGACCTCCGGCGTGCGCTGTTGCCGCGCCTGCGCCATGGCCTATCCGCGGTCGTCGTGTGGAGGCGTGTAGGGGCGGCTCCATTTTCCGATGTTCCGTTCGTACGATTGCGAGCTCGGGCTCGTCGGTCGGTGCGGAGGGAACAGTGAGCTCAAAGCGCCGCCCGCCCCATCGTCTATCGCCCCTCGGGTCCATCGAGCGCGGCGCGTCCTGTCCGCGGTCGGACTGCGGCGGCGCGCGCCGCCATAAATGCGTGTGCCCAGGCGTCGCGAGAAAACGTGTGGGCGGGAGAGCTCGACGGGGGAACTTGGTTTCCATTGCCCGAGTCATCCTTGTCTAGTAGCGGTTGTCCCGTAGTGCTCGGCGCGGTATGGCGTGGCCAGAGCCAGGTCCCTACCGCGCGCGTGTCGCCAGGGATCTCGTTCTCCCGATGATATCTGCCATAGGCTGCGGCGCCGACAAGTAGCCACGGCGTCGTCGGTCGGCGTCGTGTCCGGGCCCCGTTACTAGGCGGGAATCGGTGCTACCCGGGGGACTCGTTCGAGGCGGAGAAGGAGCTCGTTGCCGAGCTCGAGCTCGGCATATCCTTCTATACTCGTGAGAGCTCATTCGAGGCGGAGGATGGGCGTCGGGCTGAGCTCGAGCTCGTGCCCTGGGAGGCTCGTTCGAGACGGAGGGAGGTCCTTGGGCGGATCTTTCGGGGTGTGGGCGCGAGAGCTCATCGGTGAGAGGGAATGGGAGCTTGAATGAGGCGGGAAGGCGGGCCTCCATCGGGGGGGAGCTCGTGGGAGGGAGCTCAAGCCAGGAGCATTCCCATACGTCCATGTGGAGCTCGTTCACGGTCGAGATCTCGGGTCCCGTTTGCTCGTCGGGGATGGTTCGGGAACTTATGTACGGGTGTCTCGAATATCGATCCCCCACAGTAGCCCCCGAGCATTTGGGAGAGGTGAGGTCTCTCCCAGTCTTTGCCCGTGTGATGGCCCTCGTCATGGGGTAGCCCTCGTTATGGGATTGGTATTTGGTGCGTGGGTGCGGCGAAGCGCACACCAGGTGTAACCCCGAGGCTCAGTGGGAATAGCAAGTTCTCGGCGGGGCTTTTTAGAATTTTCGTGGGTTCGTCGTCCCATTCCCCTTGCGATTGCTCGCGCGGGGGCGGTGAGCTCGAGCTCAATCTTGCCTCGTTGGCCGAGATCGGAGTGCTCGGGGGCCGCAATCGGATAGTCGGGGTGAGGCTCGAGCTCGTCGGCTCGTTCGTTTGATCGGTGGTGGATCAACCTCAAGTTCGAGGACTCAACTTCCGTGATTCTCGATCCCCCGGCGATGTCGGGGCGAGGCGCTTCCTCGTCGGTGAGGTCAGCTCGGAGTCGATCGTAGCCCTCGGCGACCCGGACGCGCACAAGGGAAAGCCCCCGAGCCTTTTCGGGAGCTCGAGGCGTGGGCCGTCGGCGCCGCTTTCTCGTGGCGCTCCTCGCTCGTGATGTCCCCGGGCGGCCTCCGAAGCTCTCGAGCTGAGCCGGCCTTCGAACCCTGAGGCGATGAGCTCGCGTTGCGAGCTCTGTTTTTGAGCTCAGTAGGTCGACCGTCGCGTCGAGCTCTTGTGTTTCTACCCGTTGCGTAAAAAATAACCGTTGAGATCTTACCGTTGGGATTTTTACCGTTGGTGGGGGGTTGCCCCATTAATGCCGCGGCCGTTCGGCTTCCGCCAGGTGTCGCGCGTGCGTCGACTTCGCGGCGTCAGTTGTAGGCGGACGTGGTGCGTGGTGGGTCCCCCGGCGGTTTCTTCTCGTCGCCTCCGCCGCAACTGAGCTCTATAAATAGGAGGAGATTGGGAAGCGGTTTTACCTTCCTATCTCTTGCCTTCTTCTCGCGCCTGAGAGAGAGAGAGAGAGAGAGAGAGAGTTCAATCGTCGCTGCCCACTCATAGATCCGATCTTCCACCTCCCCCGCTTCGCCGCCGACTCATTCCGGTGATTGAGAGATGGGCTCGTGGTCGCGTTCGACGGCGACGATGGCGAAGATCGGCGATGCAAAGACCGTCGAGGGCTGTGTCCCGCCGGCGGACGGCGGCGGAGTGGATCATCCCGCGGCATCCCACGAGGTGCCCGATCCGGCCGGAGGGGTACATCGTCTCCTTCGTCGCCTTCCACGGCGCGGCCTCGGAATGCCCGCGATGACTTCTTGGCGGCTCGTCGCGTCTGGGGGCATCGAGCTCCAAAGGCACCTCACGCCCGAACGGGTGCTCCTCCCCTCTCACAAAAGTCTTCCGCGGCGCTCGAGGGGTGGTTGGGGATCCCTCCCAAACCAGGGAGCTCTTCAAGCACTACGTCTTCGCCAAGATCCGGCCGCCGGGCGGGGAGGCGGCCCGCCCCCCAATCGCGTGCGTGCCGATGCAGCTGCGCTGGGGAAGGTCCGGAGTCCTTCCGGAGGACGACCTTCCCGTCGGCCAACCCCGGTTGGAGGGAGGGGTGGTTCTACCTCAAGAACGACCTCTCCTACCCTGCTGCCCCGGCGGTACACCGACCGCACCTTCTCGAGGGGTAGCCACCGGTGGCGCGAGGGTCCGCACGCCAACACGGTGGAGGACGTGGAGGCGGCCGTGGGCAAGATCAAGGCTCTCCGGGACGCCGGGCTGACGGTGAACCATATCATCGAAGCTTGGCCGGCAAGGCGGTGGTGCCCCTCCAGCGTCGAAGCTCTCAGATGTGGGAGATGGAGAAGGAGAAGGCCCCATTCGTGGGGACGGCGCGCCCGGTCTTCTGCCGTCGACCGGGTGGAGTTTTGGATGAAGCGGTGAGGGGACGGGAGTGAGGGCGCCGGGGCTCCCCGGATCCTCCCCGATCCGGAGACCTCCCTGCTGTAAGTGCTCGTCGCCTTGTCTTAGCTCGTTCTTTTGTCGTCCCCGAACCCTCTAACGAGCTCGAGCTCTATAGGTCGGGGTGTGGTGCGCCCCTTCGGTTCCCAACCTCCTCTTCCCGTGGGCCGAGGCGGGCTCCCTCCGGCGTTCAACGAGCCCTCGTCCGGTATGAGGAGGCGGGGTCGTCCCGTGGTGGCGGCGAGCAGGGCCGTCGAGGGAGATGGAGCCGGCGTCGAGCCGCGAGTGAGCCCTCGGCCGTCGACGGCGCGCTCTCGATGGGCGGGCGGGACCTCGTCGGGGCCGTGAGCTCACCACAACCGGTGGTGGCCTTGGGGCGCGGCGGCGCCCGATTGCGCAGCCTCGGCCTGCCCCGGCGCCTAAGCCCCGACGCGGTCGGGTGCCGGTGGGGCGTCGGGGCTCCGGGCCGGCCGAGCAAAGAAGAAGAAGAGACGAAGAGGGTGGCCATCGGGTAAGCTTTCCGCCCCTTCGCGTTGTTGTTGTCAGTAACGGTCGATCACGGTGTTGACCTGGTGGCTGTGTTAGGGCGGCGACGGAGTATCCCGAGAAGCGCCGAGGACGTGCGTCGGCTTCGGCCGGTGCGGGCTCGGGCTTAAAGATGACGAGCTCGATGGCGCCGTTGACCATGGGCTCACCGCCGGTGAGCTCTAGCGCGGCCGGGTAAGCTTCGGTGATGCTGGCGACGAGCTCGGCGTCGGGGCGGAGGCGGTGACGGCGAGGCGCTGGGACGGCTCGAAGATGATGGCGGCTGTTCCCCTTCAAGGGGACATTGTCAACCGCGCCTCGGCGGTTTTTCGGGGCCTCTCGTGCTCTAGACTCCTCCTCGGCGCCGACCGTCCCCATGGGCCGGGCGTTGAGGACCGTGCTTGAGCTCGGTCGAGGAGCTTCACGGACGGCCTCGGGGGCATCGGCACTCAGGCTCTGGGGAGCTCGTCGGCGGCGATGGAGATGGAGGAGGTGGTTCGGAGGAGACCTTGGCCGAGAGGAGGAGCGCGTCGAGGAGACCCCGCGTGAGTCGAGGCCCAACCTCGGGCCGAGGAGGTCGTCGAGATCTCCGACGGCGAGGGCGGTGGCGTGGCGGGAAGGACGGTGCGGACCGGCGATGAGGGCTTGGAAGACGAGGCCGTCGAGAGGCGCCGCCACCACCTGAACGTCGCCGCCCGTCGTCAGTGCCGCTCCCTTGCCGTGGGAGCGATCGAGGTCGACGGGGCCAAGGTATCCGTCTGCGTTGTCGGCGCGACGAGTGTCCCTCCATCGGGGCGCGGACATCGTTGTCCCCCGGCCTATGCTCGGGTTGCCCTCGCGGGCTGTCGCCGTGGGGAGGAGGCGGTCGAAGACCATCGGAGCCGGCGAGGTGCGCCCCCGCCGTCTTCCGGAGTTTGTCGTCGTTGCGGCGGTCGGGGCTTCGTTTCGTATCTCCTCTCTTTTTTCTTTAACCGTTTGTGGCTTGCGGGGCGTGAGGGAGGCCATCGGGGGTACAACCGCCTGACAAAGACCTTCCCGAGGGCCGGTGGTTTCGTCGGATGGTGGCGGCGCCGTCGCGTGGAGATGTGCGGCGAGCTTGGCTCTGGCGGCTCCGGCACCGGTTCTGGAGGCCCGGGCGGAGGAGGCGGCCAACCTCATTCGTGGAACGGAGGAGCGGGCTGCCCGGGAGGCCCAGGCGCGGGGTGGAGGCCGCGGCTGCGGGGAGGCGGCCCCGGAGGGAGGAGGAGGTCGAGCTCGCTCATAGCGGCGGCGAGAAGATGCAAGAGGAGCTCGACTCCCTCCGTGTGAAGCTCGACGACAAGGAGCTCGGCGCTCGGCGCTTTGAGCCGGCGCCGAGTCCTGCGGAAGGACAAGGGCGAGCTTGTCGAGCAACTCCGCCACCGTGGACGCCGAGCTCGAGGTGAGTGCTCACGCCCTTGTCTTTCTTGTCTTGCTTGTTTGGCGTTCGAGGCGGACCGTCCTCGTCGGCGGGACTTCAGCCTACGACCCCGAAGCTTCGGGTTGTGGTGCAATCTCCGCGCCTCGGAGCGGAGCGGGTTCGGTTTGAAGCCGAGAATTATGAGCTCTGGCACTGCGAGCAAGAGCTCTGACGAGCTGTGGAGTAAGCGGGCGGCCTCCTCTTTGCGTCCCAAAGGCCTTGTGGCTCATGTCTAATCTGTTGCCTTTGTTTGCGGTGAGAAGCCCGTCTCTGAGCGGCGGCGCGGGAGGCCGAGGCCGAGGGAGTCGGGGCTCGCCGCCTCCGAAGCCTCCTTGAAGCACACGCGGCTCGCGGCTGCGGGAAAAGGAGGCGGACTGAAGCGGCGCACCAGCCCGACCTTGTCGGCGTGGCGAGAAGAGCTCGGGAGCTTCCAAGAGTGTGCCGCTAAGGCCGTGGAGGAGGCCGTGAGCTCGAAGCGCGCCCACGAGGGCCTTGTGTCCGCGGTCGAGGACGTCTGCGATGTCCTCGGGGTGGAAGACGGGGAGGACCCGGCCAAGCGGGTGTCGGCGATCCCGCGTAAAGTGACGGAGGACGCGGGCCGCGTGGTGCACAAGGCCATCAGCGTCGTCTTCACCCACTACCCCCGATTCGAGGTCGACATCGTGAAGACGGGGTGGGCGCCGGGTGTTGATGATGCCGACACCGATCGGAAGGTCGGCTTCTGGCGAGGTTGCCACCGTGGAGCTGTCACTGAGCTCTTCAAGCTTGCCGCCGAGGAGCTCGAGGTGTTGAGCCCCCCTGCCGGTGGGGCGGCCGAAGAGCCCGCCGGGGAGGAGGAAGGCTGCGCGGATGTCCGCCCCGTCTTAGATGGATCAAGACCCGCTGCTGCAAGGATAGGAACTCGAGGCTCGGCCTCTTTTAGTTGCAAGCTCGTTAAGTCCTCGTGATCGAGGCAAATTGTAAAAACTTTAAGGGAGCTCGTGCTTAATGGAAGTTGTCTTTCCTCTTATATCGTGTTCTGTTTTTACTTCGACTTTTGGTGAGCTCATGATTTGAGAGCTGGATGGCGGGCCATTCCTCGGCAGGCCGCGATGGGGCGGGAGGTCGTTAGGCGATCGCCCATGCTCTAAAGTGATGAGCCCGCGACTTAGTCGTTTCGAACATAGTCGAGCTAAGAGGAAAGAGTGTAGGTTCGCAAGTTTGAGCTCGTCGCTGAGCTCTGAACTTGTAAGTTTTGCGAAAAAATCGGTGCATTAAAATCGTGGGGTGTGCACCCCGCTCCTTGTAGCCCCCGAGCAAGGGCGGGTCTTCGCCAGGGGGCCGGCCGGTCGTTGCTCGAGATGTGCCCTAAGGAAAAAATTCGAAATGCTTGCACATATTTTTGCATCGAATTTGTGCTTTTATTGAGCTCTTGTAGCTACAACATTTCGAAATACATTTAGGGGTAGAAGCGACGTAGCTGTTCGATGTTCCATGCGTTGGTGAGGACTCGGCCTTGGTGGTCCTTGAGCTTGTACGTGCTGGTCTCGGCGGCACTGAGCGATGGTGAAGGGCCCTTCCCATGGCGCCGAGAGCTTGTGCTTGTCTTTCGAGCTCTGGCGGACTCGCCGCGGGACGTAGTTGCCGACGCTAAAGCTCGCCCTCGGCGTGGCGGTCGTGGTAGCGCCTCATTGACTGCAGTACTTGGCGGAGTGGATGAGGGCGATGTCCCGAGCCGTCGAGCTGATCGGCGGCGTCTTCGAAAGCGCTTGATTTTTGTTCTCATTGAAGGCTTGGGCGCGGGGCGAACCGTACTCAAGGTCGGTGGGAGCACAGCCTCGGATCCGAAGACGAGGAAGAACGATTGTCCATCCCGTGGCCCTGCTTGGCGTCGTGCGGAGACTCCATACGACCGACGGGAGCTCGGCGAGCCACCGGCGGGCGTATTTTTCGAGCCTCTTGAAGATGCGAGACTTTACGCCCTGCAGGATCATGCCGTTAGCTCTTTCTACCTGGCCGTTGGTCCTCGGGTGATTGGCCGAGGGCGATGTCGACGCGGATGCCGTGATCGCTGCACCAGTCGATGAAGACTTCTCCCACGAAGTTCGTGCCGTTGTCGGTGATGATGGAGTTCGGGACCCCGAAGCGGTGGATGATGCCGGTGAAGAACTTGACGGTTTCCTCAGCTCGGCACCGCGCGATGGGCATAACCTCGATCCACTTTGAGAACTTGTCGATGGCGACGAGGAGGTGCATGTAGCCCTCGGCCGTCCTCTTGAAGGGGGTCCCACCATGTCGAGGTCCCAGGCCGCGAACGGCCAGTGAGCGGGATCGTCTGGAGGGATCGGAGCCGGGAGGTGCGTGCTTGGCGAAGAACCGGCATCCTTCGCGGCGTCGGACAATTCGGATGGCGTCCGCGGCGGCAAGCTGGTTGGCCCGAAAAAACCTGCCGGAACGACTTCCCAACAAGAGCTCGTGGCGTTGCATGGTGGCCGCATTCGCGGAGTGGATCTCCTCGATGAGCTTCTCCCCTTGCTCGCGGGTGATGCGTGCCCCGGAGGGGACTCCGGAGGCTCCGCACCGGTAGAGCTCTTGCCCCGACAAGGACGAACGACTTGGCCCCTTCGCGCCCGGGCGCTGGATTCCTCTTGCCTGGGGGGGAGCTTGCCTTCCTTGAACCACCGGCGGTGGGATCCGCCCGGTCGGGCCTCGGGCGTCTCCGGTCGGCTCGATCCGGCCATTTGTTGGGTGTGAGCTCGTGGCTAGGCGGGCCTTCGCGTTGGGGCTTCGGGTTTGCGGGGCGTCCCACCTCCACGGGGTCCGAGCTCGGGCGTCGGCGATTGAGTTCGCGTCATTGTCGCGGGGTCGTCCTTGAGTCGTATCGATGGCTGTTGCTCGTGCATGAAGGCGCCCGGCGGGGCCGGCGGGCGATCCTTGACGCGAGAACATCCGCGTCGTTGTTGAGGTGACGGTGAATGTGGTTGACCTCGAGCCGTGGAAGTACTCCTCGAGCTCTCGGACCTTACGGTGGTAGGCGATCATCTTCGGGTTGACACGGTCGACCTCCTTCATGACTTGGTTCTTGACGAGCTCGGGTCGCCCGGACTTCGAGTGCCGGCGCCGAGCCGCGGGCGTCGCAGTCGTTCACCAAAGCCTCGTACTCGGCCACGTTGTTGGGCGCCGGAAAGTGTAGGCGGATGGAGTACTTCATGCGCACCTTGTTCGGAGAGATGAAGACGAGTCGGCGGCCGGCGGCCGTTTCTTTACGGATCCGTCGGAAGCACAACGTCCGGTATTCGATGTCGTCGGGGCACTCGGGCGGCCGCCGACCTCGGTCCACTCCGCGACGAAGTCTGCTAGAGCCCGGGATTTTATGGGCGTCTCGGGGGCGTAGGTGATGTCGGGTCCCATGAGCTCAATAGCCCACTTGGCCATGCGGCCCGTAACCTTGGGGCTACGGATGACCTCGCCAAGGGAAATTTGGAGACGGCCGGGTGACCGGATGGGAGTCGAGTAATGCTGAGCTTGCGCGGGTGATCGGCCGGCGCGTATATCGAAGCTTTTCGGCTGCGTGTAGCGGGTCTTGGTGTCGGTGAGGACTTCGTGAAGTACACCGACGTTGTACCACGAGCGCATGCCCTTCCTCCCCCCTCTCAACGACGAAGCGCGGTGCTCACCACCTTCGAGGTGGCTAAGATATAAAGGAGGATCGGTTCGTTGGGTGTGGGAGCGGCGAGTACGGGCGGATTAGCAAGGAGTTGCTTCAACAGTCGAGGGCTTGGCGGGCTTCGTCGGTCCGAGGTAAAGCGCTCGACTTCTTCAGCAGCTTGTAGAGTGGGAGGCTCCGTTCCCAGTCGGGCTATGAAACGGCTTAGCGCGGCTAGGCATCCCGTGAGCCGTTTACACGCACTTGCGTTTTTATCGGCCCCATATTCGTTATGGCGGCGATTTTCTCGGGATTGGCCTCGATGCCACGTTCGGGAACGATGAAGCCAAGCAACTTCCTCGAGGGACCCGAAGAAACACTTCTCGGGATTGAGCTTGACTCGAACTCCCGGAGCTTAGCAAAGACCTTTCGAGGTCGGGGATGAGCTCTTTCGGCGCTTTGTCTTGACAACGATGTCGTCGACGTATGCTTCAACGAGCTTTCAAGGAGCTCTTCGAAGACTTTCTCGCATGCACCTCCGGAAGGTGGCGCCGGCGTTTTCAAACCGAAGGGCATTGTTACGTAACGAGAATGCGCCAAACGGAAAGTGATGAAGGAGGTAGCGAGCTGATCGAGCTCGTTCATCGCGACCGGTGGTAGCCGGAGTAGGCGTCGAGAAAACGGGCGTCTCGCACGGAAGTGGAGTCAACAATTTGGTCGATGCGCGGCAAAGGAAACGGATCCTTCGGGCATGCCTTGTTGAGACCCGTGTAATCAACACACATTCTCCATTTCCCATTCTTCTTCTTAACTAGTACGAGGGTTGGCTATCCACTCGGGATGATACACCTCCTTGATAAACCTAAGGGCGGCTAAGAGCTTATCTATCTCCTCGGCGATCGCTTTTTTTTTTTTTTTTTTTTTTGGCGTCGATCGTCGTCAAAAGCGTCTCGACCTTTGCTCACCGCCGAGCCCGGTTTGATGTTCAAGGAGTGCTCGGCGACTCCCAGGTATGCCCAAGCATATCCGAGGCCCTCCACGCGGAATACATCGAGGTTCGCGCGGAGGAAGCCGACGAGCTCGCTTTCCTATTTGGGGTGAGCTCGGCGCCCACGAGAGGGGGTGCGCCATCCTTGTCGGCCGTGACCTCCTTGGCGTCCTTTTTGGGCTCGAACGTGCCGTTACCTTCTCGAGCTCGGCGAACGAGCTCGTGCTCGCCACCTTTGGGGCTCGGCCGGTTGAGCTCGTGCTCGCCTTCTTTTTTGAGCTCGGGGAGTCTTGGCCCCAGGCCGCCATCTGGGCAGCATCTCGCCGATTTCGGCGGCAACGTCGGCGTCTTGGATCGACGGCCTCCGGCCCGAATGCGTGCTCAAAGGTGGAGTCGATGGTGATGACCCCCTCGGATTGGGGATCTTGAGCTTGAGGTAGGTGTAGTTGGGGACGGTCATGAACCGCGATAGCACGGTCGTCCCAATGGGGCGTGGTAGGCGTTCTTGAGCGGGAGCACCTCGAACGTGAGGACCTCCTTGCGGAAGTTGTCCTGGGTGCCCGGGGAGGTCAATCCGTCCGGCGGGAGCATCGCTCCCCGGCACCACGCCGTGGATTGGCTCGGGCGACGGGCGGGAACGTGCCTTGGGGATGCCAAGGGCCTGGAGCGCGTGGATGTAGAGGAGGTTGAGGCCCGCCGCCGCCATCCATCAACACCTTCCCGGGCGCATGGTGCCGATGATGGGATCGACGACGACGGCGGGTACCTTCCCGGTGCGGGATGTGTCGCGGATGATCGGCCTTGTCGAAGGTGATCGCCGAGCTCGACCACTTGAGGTACTCGGGGGTAGCCGGCTCGGTGAAGAGGACCTCGCGGCGCCGTGAGCTCGCTGTCGGCGCTTGGACTCGTGGCCGTGGCCCCCGCCGAAGACGACGTTGACGGCGCCGTCCTCGATGTAGATGTCGGCGTCGAACTGGTCGGAGCTGGTTTCGTGTCCTTGTCATTGTCGCCCGTCGCCACCACGCAAAGATGCCCATCACGTGCTTCTTCATGAGACGGCAGTCCCTTCATCTTGTGCCCGACCGCCCCTCATGGTGCGGGCACGGCTCCTCGAGCATCTTGTCGGTGCTCTTTGGGGATGAAAGGCTTGCCACCCTTGCCGCCGGGCCTTGCGCTTGTCCGCAATGGCTACGGTCGTCGTCGCGGGCGCTTGTTCTTCTTGTTCTTCCTTCGGCGGGAGTTCGATCCCCGGTTTCCTCGTCGTCGCCCGCCGAGGCCCCTTGCCCGTGACGGCGGAGACGGCGTCCTCTCCCTCGGCGTGATGCGTGGCGGGTCGAGGAGCTCCTTCACGGTTTTGCGCTTCGACGGCCGAGCTCGTGGATCGAGGTCTTGCAGGTTGTGCCGAAGGTGAAGGCGGTGATGATCTCGGAGTCGGAGGCCTCCGAGAGGTTGTTGCGTAGCTTGGAGAAGTGCCTGATGTAGTCGCGCGGGCTCTCCTCCTTCTTACGCTTGCAGCCTCACAGTCCCACGTCGTGCTTGGCCGGGCGTAGGTGCCCCGGAAGTTGCCAACGAAGACGCGTGCGGTCCTCCCGGTTGCGGATGGTGCCCTCGGGAGGTGCTCGAGCCATGACCGCGCCGAACTGCAAGATAGAGTGGGAGGTTGCGAATGATGAAATAGTCGCCGGTCGGCACCTCGCTGACAGCGGCCAAGGCGGTAGTCCTCGAGCCACGTGGCGGGGGTCGGTCTCCCGTTGTACTTCTGCACCGAGGTCGGAGCTCGGAAGCGGAGGGAACGGAGCGTCGTGGAATGCGTGAACCGAAGGCCTTAGGCCTCCTCGACCTCGAGCTCGGGGCCGGCCGGTCCCGTTTGGGAGACGGGCTCCGCGGGCGGTGTACCGGCGTGGGGCTGCGGCTCTTGTCTTCTTGTTGTCGTGGCGGCCACCGCGTTGCTTCTTGCCGTAGGCTGCGAGGGCGCTTCTCATGGTCGCCGCGGTGGTACTTGCCGCCGTCCCGGGACGTTCTTCGGCTCGAGCCTCCGCTCGCCCGGGCGTTGATGGTGTCCCGGGCGTCGCGGTTCGCCGACTCGCCGTCGTCGCGCGTGGACCTCCTGGGTGGGAGGAAGCCTCGTGCTCCTCCAACGGTTGTCGGTGAGACGCGGAGCTTGCTGCCTCTTTGGGACCGCCGCTCCGCCGAGAGTCTCTTGAGCCGCCGTGGGCCCCGCGTGCCTCGGTCCCTCGGGGCCGGCAACGTCGTAGGAGCAGCGCGCGGCGGCCGCTGGCCTGGATGCTCTCCCGAACACCGGCGGGAGGCTGTTCCGGCCTCGTCGGTTGATGCGGTCGTGGACCTCGCGGGCTCGAGCTCGTGCTCGCGATTGCTGTCTTCCTCCTTGCTCGGCGCGGAGGGTTTCGCTCTTGGGCTGCCAAGCGCCGCTTCGAGCTCCTCGAGCTCTTCCAGGCGGCTTTGATGCGGTCAACAGCGGCGCGGCCAGCGCGGCGGTGTCTCGTGGCGTGTGTTGGGAGGCGCCGCTCGAGTGGACTTCCTCTATCGCACCGTCGGGGGTATGACACATGTAGCACCGACGCGTGGTGCAATCCATGAGGCTCATCCCATCGAGGCGAGCTCGAGCTCGTGGATGCCGCCGGCCGCCGGGGCTCGCCGCCCCGATGGGATGGGAGACCCTCGCCGCCCATCGGGGTACATCCGTGAGGCCGCCGTGAACTCGTCGACCGACCGACGCTTCTTCGCCCGTGAAATGTAGGGATGACATTGGCGGTGGAGAAGGCTCACATCGCGGAACGAGGCCTGCGTGGGCTCACGCCCCGGGATGTCGAAGCGGTCTGGATGAGGTCGAAGAAGCGGTCCGCGGGCGGCGGGATGGGGCTGGCCGGGCGCGGAGGTGGAGTTCCGCCCCATGCTCGCCGGGACGGAGTCGGTGGCGCCCGGTGCGGCCGGGGATGTCCTTACGCCGCATCGGCGCGGGACGAAGGCGACTCGGTGATGGATCGCCCGCGGGTGCGGAGAAGTCGATCGTGCCAAAGCGCATCGCCGGCGCCGCGTCGCTTGGGCGGAGTGGAAGAAACCATCTGAGTGGAGAAACGTCGCACTAGCGCTGCCCCTCCACCGGCGCGCCAACTGCCGTGGTCTAATACCACCCATCACAAGAATGTTGGTGCGTGCTCCAATGGCCTAGCTCTAGAGACGGTGACACGAAGTTTATACTTGGTTCGGGGCAAATCGCGCTCCCTAGTCCGGTGAGACCACTATCTGAGCTCAAGGGCTCGTATCGGGCGAATACAAGCGGGCGAGAGGGAGGTGAGCTCCCTGGTCTGTCGTGAGAGTGGGTGATCGGAGTATCGTCCATGCTTGTGAGTTGGAACTGCCCTTCTCTAATGGCCGAGTCTCCCTTTATAGCCGCAAGGGAGATGTGTCGGTAGCCATCGGGAGGACTTAAGAGGAGAAGAGATGCAAATTTGGGGTGGAAGAGGAAATGGGATCGTTCGGTCGGGCCTGGCACGCGACCTCCCGTCTTTGTTGCTTGCCGCCTCGCGCCATGGCCTATCCGCGGTCGTCGTGGCCGCGTGGCGGTAGGCGGCTCCATTTTCCGATGTTCCGTTCGATACGATTGCCGAGCTCGGGCTCGTCGGCCGGTGGCGGAGGGAGATGAGCTCAAAGCGCCGCCGCCGCCTATCGCCCCTCCGTCCATCGAGCACGCGCCGGCCCCACGGTCGGACTCGCGCGGCGCCGCCGCCATAAATCGTGTACTTACGTCGCGGAAAACGCGTGTGGGCCGGAGAGCTCGGCGGGAACTTTGGTTTCCATTGCCGAGGTCATCCTTGTCAGTAGCGGTTGTCCGTAGTGCTCGGCGCGGTATGGCGTGACGAGCGGGTCCCTACCGCGCGTGTCGCCGGGGATCTCGTTCTCCCGATGATATCCCCGCCATGGCCGCGGCGCCCGACAAGTAGCCACGGCGTCGTCGGCCGGGCGTCGTGTCCCGAGCTTTGTTACTAGCCGGGAATCGGTGCTACCCCGGGGACTCGTTCGAGACGAAAGGAGCTCGCCGTAGCCTCGGCTCGGCATATCCTTCTATACTCGTGAGAGCTCATTCGAGGCGGAGGATGGGCGTCGGGCCGAGCCTCGAGCTCGTGCCTAGGGCCTCGTTCGAGACGGAGAGGTCCTTAGGCAGAGATCTCGGGGTGTGGGCGCGAGAGCTCATCGGTGAGAGGGAATGGGAGCTTGAATGAGGGGCGGGAAGGCGGGCCTCCATCGGGGAGCTCGTGGGAGGGAGCTCAAGCCGGGAGCATTCCCTTCGTCCCATGTGGAGCTCGTTCACGGTCGAGATCTCGGGTCCGTTTTGCTCGTCGGGGATGGTTCGGGAACTTATGTACGGGTGTCTCGAATATCGATCCCCCACATATTTGATATCATAAATTTTTTTATTTATAATTGGCAAAACTTAAGATACTAAAAGCATTGTACCATAGGTTTCTTCCTTTCAAAAATAAGTCGCTTTGCTTTTTAATTACATCTACTTTGCTATGTTCAGAATATTTATATAAGTATTAGAGTAATTACATATACTTTGCTATGTATAGGGAGCAGTAATTATTGTTAGTATAAGTTTACTTGAAGATAAAATTTTGTTAGAATATTTATAAAAGTATTAGAGTAATTTTTGTTTGAGATTACACGGTACAACGCATATGAAACCTTACTCCTATAAGCTAAGTTTATTTAAGATAAAATTTTGATTAGCCTCATTGTTGATGAAAACGTCGCCTACTACTTAATACATAACGCTAAAAATCCAGGAAAAATATGAGCACAGGTGCGAAGTCGAGTACTTAAACCTGGTGGGCAGTTCCACCGTAAGAATCCAACCACCAGTGATCCCAGTGTAATTATTTTTTTTGAAAGACAAGCAATAGCTAGTTTGTTGGATTTCTGAAATCACTTCTTGTTCTGAGTCTCCCACCGAAAACCCTCGCTTCCTCTCCCGCGCGTGCCACAATCGCCATGAGCGACAGCAGCCCAGCCGCCGCCTCAAGCAAGCGACCCTGTGACCCGTCCCTTGACGACCCCACGCCGTCGGCCAAGCTCCAGCGGTCCTCCGAGCCGTCAGACCCGACGCCGGCGGGAAACCGAACGGCGGCTCGGCGACGGGAGAGGAGGGCGAGGAGATGGCTGGCGCACGGAACCCTAGGGCGCAGAGGTACCTGGTCGCCGTGGAGTACATTGGCACCCGCTTCTCCGGCTCCCAGCAGCAGCCCAACCAGCGCACCGTCGTCGGCGTCCTCGAGGTAAGGCGCTTGTTTGCTAGTCTGAGATGTAATATCGAAGTAGTAGCTCAATATGTTTAGCGTAGTGGAAATGCAGATTCTGAAATTAATTTTGTTGAAACGCTGATGTCTGAGAGTTTCGTTAGAGATAGCATTGAGGGTAATGGGATAGTACGAGATCATTTCAGGAACAGGGTGAATTTCTGGTCTGAATGTCTTGGATATGTAGCTAGTAGCTACCTTGTTTGGATGTCACTGGAGGAATTACTGCTTTAGCTATTTTTGTGAATTGTGATAGTTCTGTATGAACTATGAATTGGCCACTGAATTAGAAGCCGCAAATGTTTTTCGATCCATTCCTTGAAATCAGGTGGTTGATGCCCTGACAATGTAGATATGTTGTTGAAACATCCATTTTATATTTTGTTATCTCAACGCGTCTGATTAATTTTTGTTGTGGGACATGAAAAAAGACTCCCAAGGCTTTTCCCTGTCACTTTTCAACTGGAAGCTGATCACTACAAATGACCATGCGCTTCCTGTTCCCAAAGGCTTTGTTTTGCCCTCCCTTGTCATCCTTTACTGGCCCATCTACATGATTAAGATTATGTAGCTGATTATTACCATGATCATACTATCCATGCTAGCAAAGATTTCAACACATGTACTTTTTTATTTTTATTTTGTATCTAACATTCTGCACTATGCCCTTTTACTAAAGTAGTGAACATATAACATACCCCAGTTATCCCCACCCTGGATTAGTCTTTAGACTTCTCCTTTACTTGAATGCACAAAACATGAAGTTACAGAATTGGAATTAAGGCCACTTGATGCTGAGATTTCTTCGATTTGGAGATGGCTAACCTTGTAGTTTTTACTCTAGATGTATGAATAGGAGATTTTGTGTCATTTGAACTATTTTTTTGTTCATATGATCTGATGCTTAAGGAGATTTTGTGTCATTTGAATAGGAGATTTTGTGGCTGATGATAGTTGAGCCTAGTGATCGACCTAAGATTAGTGGGAATGGAATGCATATAGGGTAAACAAATTCCTAGTTTCTGGTGCTTGGTCAGTAAACTGGGTGGAAGGTTGCTGTAGATTTGTGGCTCCCTAAGACCCTAACACAAAGGGAAAATTGCAAGGTTAGATAGTCAGAAGGTATAAAAAGAAAGAGTTACCGCTCTCCAGTCAACAACTTTCTTACAGTTCATTTGATTCTATGGAATTAAAATAGACATGTCAAAAACAATGAGGGTCTGCCTAAAATAGAAGGGAATTTTGTTGTGCCTTCTGCCTTCCACAACTCTACAGGGGAAACTAGCAAACAGCCTTTAGGGTACATTAGGATCAATGCTATTATTTTCCGTTAGCCACTGGTCCTCCCATGTCATCTGTACATTGGCCTACAAAACAAGTGAGGCTTCTGTATATACATCACATCGTATTGCAGCAGTAATACTAATTACTAAACCACAATGCGTGCCATTACCAATCCACTAATACGTTAGCGGCAAGCCTTCTATTGGTTTTTTAATGTCACCATCACCATCACGGCATCACCTGCAAGTCTGCAACATAGTTAATCATACTTCCCCGTCAAAACTGTTGCCTCTTGTTGACTACTTTAGTATTTATATAGTGTTTGCTTAGTAGTAGAGGCTAGGAGACTGTCTAACAGTTTATTCTTTTTCTTTCTATTATTTCAGGAGGCATTTCACAGATTTATTGGGCAGCCAGTATCTATATTCTGTTCTAGCCGAACGGTATGAGAACTTGCTTTAATGCAAATGTGAATAAATTTAGTGCCTTCTAGGTTAGTGTGTATCTTTGCCTTCTAGGTTAGTATCATATAGTATGAGAACTTGCTTTAATGTGAATGTGAAGGCAAAAAAAATAATGGACTTGTATCTTTTGATATTTTTGCTTTGAACTTATGATGCTTTACTATATTTGTTCTGAGATGTCCTAGAATACCTGCATTATTATTTTGTTTCTCAACAAAATGTTGTCATAGCATACTTTTTGTCAGTAATTTATTCTTGTAATGGTTACACTTCTTTGGGCTCTGGGGATCTATTTTAATGTGTTTAATGTTCTTTGCTTTTGTTCAAGCTACTTTATCCTTGTACTGGTCACACTTCTCTGGATTCTGGAGATCTATTTTAATGTGTTTATAATGCCCTTTGCTTTTGTTCAGGATGCAGGTGTTCATGCTTTATCAAATGTTTGTCATGTTGATGTGGAGCGGATAAGTAAAAGGAAGCCTGACGAAGTTGTCTGTACACATAACCCATTCTTTTTCTTAACATTGATTACCCACCAGGCCTTCTCTGCATCTATTGGCACTATAAACTTTTTATTATTTGATCTTTGCATGTTAAGTATGTGTATAATAATTGTTGTGCCTGATTTACATCTTCTATGTTTTCCAAAATAGAATCTTACAAGCAATATAATTACTTTTCTTCTGACATTGGCTCTAAATCGCCTACTTTGTCTGTTCCAAATTATAGGTCACTTTTAGCTTTGTCCTAAGTCAAGCTTCTCCAAGTTTATCCAGGTTTAAAGAAAAATGCATCAAGATCTACAACATCAATTAGTTTCATTAAATTTCTATATGAAATGTCTTGATAGTGCACTTATTTGAGCTTTTAGAGGTTAATATGTTTTTTTTTCTAAAAAACTTGTTCAGTTAGAGGCGTTTGACTTAGAACAAAGCTAAATTGACTATAATTTGGAACACCGAAGTAAATATAACATATTTTCTAGAATAGTGGTACCTCTTATAGCTTCTGCTGCTGATTTGCTTTTTTCCCTTTTTGCAGTTAACACCCCATGAGCCTGGAGTTGTAAAACGAGCTGTGAACCACTTTCTACTGGTAAGTTTTGGACTGAATGAAGTTGTGAATCTGTCACTCATGCAAAACAAAATGAAAAAAATACATTGAAGATTTTTCTTTTCATTTTGGTTGCATTGATCTGTTGCACTGCGTTGAATAAACACAAATCTGTTTACTTTTTTCTTGAACAAGAAAAAGGTGTTTCTGATTAAATTTGATTTGTCTAGGTTTCCATATTTGCTATAATTGGTCTCATTTTGTTTATATTTATGGGCTCCACTTTTTTGTCCTTGCAGAAGAATGAAGGTGACATAATGGTGACTGATGTACGCTGTGTTGCACCAGATTTTCATGCTAGATACAAAGCTCTAGAGCGCACGTAGGTAGCAGGATATATAATAATATAAGCATTTTTAAAATTAACTTTGTTCATATACTAATTTCAGTCTTGTGTCCAGTATTTATAAATGGCTTGTTGCTTTAAGATATGTACTAAAAACTAATAGCTAAGCTATCTCATAGATTACTCTGTTTAAGCCTTCTGAATTGCTGAAAATGTTCATACTACATGTTTACTCATTTTTTTTTTTGAAGATATCACTATCGCTTGCTTTCTGGACCTGAATCAATATCTGTCTTTGAGAAAAACTCTGCTTGGCATATATCTGAAGATTTGGATATTCAGGCAATGAAGGTGAAGTCTGTAACTGTATGTTACTTGTTTGCTGATGTAAATTTCTCTGCTGCTCTACTGATGGTGTCTCGTCTTCAGAAAGCTTGCAGCATACTTGTTGGCCATCATGATTTCAGTTCATTTCGAGCAGCTGGATGTCAGGTGATATTTACTTCTTAACTATTATGAATCATCAGGTTCTGAAGTGCACGGAGTTCATAAAGAAGTGTATCGTAGACAAAGGCACACTTTATCGCTTTAGCATGATATTTAGGACTTTTAGTATTAGGCTCTGCTCCCTTGCTGTAGGGACATTTAAGCCTTTCCACTGTAACCACATTGATAAATCAAATGGGTTGGTTAGAATACAAAGTTGTGAAGTACACTTTTCTTAAACTTTCCTTTACATGTTACTTTTTCAATAACGTAGTTTATGTTTTGCCTTTTTTGGTTGCAAAGTCTTTTAAAAAGCCATTTTTAAACTAGTGCAGATTTTGTGTCCAGGGGTGGTGTGGGCATCCCCTTTTTTTTTTTGGTTGCAAAGTCTTTTAAAAAAAGCCATTTTAAAACTAGTGCAGATTTTGTGTCCAGGGGTGGTGTGGGCATCCCCATTATTAGTGAGTAAATCATGCACACAAATTGTAATGCCTATAACTTTAAGTATATCCAAGAATAATTGAGTTTCAAATTCATCCTAGATGTCAAGAAACAAAATAGACAAGCATCAAAGATGAATTTGAGATAGTTGTAAAAAAAAGAATTTGAGATTAAATCATTGCAGGTTTATTTGATTGTGTGTACTACATACATGATTCTTGTGATGATTTTTTTCTTGAAATATTGCAACATGTTGGGTTAACTATATTTTTGTTAAAGGGGATGCCCAAACCCCAGGACACCAGTGAATTATGCTTTTAAACAATGTAACAGAATGAAAAGTCTAAACTCCACTTCTTGTTTTCACAAGTGCTCTCTTGGGTTTGCATGCCATTGATGTCTCTTAATAACTATTTGCTTGCAGGCAAACTCTCCGATCGCGAACTCTGGATGAACTTAGTGTCACAGAAGTATTCCCTTCCATGTTCTTTCCTTCAAGAGTAGAAAGATCAGAGATGGAATCATCAAATGGCTCTCTGGTTTATTCAAGGACACCAGACAAAGAATCTTCTGGGAAAGAATCTGATGGTTGCTGTACCATCAGTGTGAAATCAGAACTCAAGAATGGAGGAGACTTTGGAAAGAGATCAAGGCACCGCTGCTTTGTTGTTACTGCAAGGGCACGGTCTTTTTCTTTACCATCAGGTTAATTTGTTTTCTTGAACATCATAGATTCCTTAGTTAAGCTTGCAATGTTTATTCTTGATCACCAAAATTTGTGATTTATGCTGGTGTATATTTGATTATAAGTACTCTTATTCTCTACCTGATGTGATGCTCAGTTGATCTACTTTCTTCATAATTGTTTATATGCATTGTGTTAGAACTTAGAAGTGAAGGTGGAAATGTTAATCAGATCTCCAGTGGATATTGGGTCAAATTCTGATCTCTCCGTTATGTCCTAGTAATTGAGGATCTCCAAGTTGTGTCTGAAGTTTGTCACGTCTTATCGATGTATAGTTAAACGTGATGTTTTTGTATTTGATGAGTGCCTTTAGAGTAAAATGCCTGACATTGCTTTTACCATTTGTGTTGGGAGCCACACTTTCTTTATTTTATGACTTGATGGATGCTGCATATGGGAAGCTGTATGCTCTATCCATTTGTTATTACTATTATTCCTTTTTGGCTAGTTCTCTGATGCCCTATTTGATACAGGTAAGGTTGATGGTCGGTCTTCTAAAATCCGTTGGGACTGGAGATCTAACAACTGCAGACGGTCTGCTTTTATGTTCTTCAACTTCTCGGAATACATTTTTTTTGTTTCATTTTTTATGATGGTGCATTGAAGTGAATATTTATTACCTTTGATGCAGCTGAGAGAGAATTCTTGATGCAAAGATGGTGACAGCTGCACCCGAATGGCACCTGCTTGTGGTCTGTACCTTGCTAATGTGAAATATGATATGAATGCTTGAAGGATCTAGTGGCTTCTGTTGATGGGCCTCCAGGTTTTGTCAGCTGTTGGCTATCAAAGGTGTACCTGAATCCAATTTATGAATAGTGCACCTCAGTGACTACAATTTTGTCTGTTTTGCCCTTGAAGCTTGCATGGTGATTGAAAATCCAGAGTTAATTTTGTCATCTTAATATAATGAATGATAATACGTAGCTCTCCTACATGTTTCAGGAAAAAAAATAGTTGGCTTCATTCTAGTTAAGCTCAACTATCCACTCTTTAAACTTCAGTTGGATTCATCTGATTTCTTTGGGGTACATAGTGTTGAACTGATAGGTGCAAAGTTTTATTTCTTGGTTTTCTCACGACTACCTGGTTCTAGATATTTAAGTAGCCAAATGTGCAGAGTGAAGTATTGAAAGTACCCTTTTCTGTTCCTTAATAAATTCTCATGACTGCAAGAGAACTTTCTTCAAGGAGTCGAGAACAACATTTCTTCTAGTTTTCTTGTGTTAAGCCATGTATAGAAACTGATGCATTTTCTTCATCTCCACAGTATCAGGTTTTATCTTCATGAATCCAAAAGTTCGCAATCAAAAAAGCAACTGCTTTGCATTCAGATGATCATATCTTAGTGACATAAGAACCTTCTTTATAAGATTATAAATACTACTAGGCAGGCTTAATCTTACTGCATTTTGTTACTGGAGGATATGATCCATTTTTCTGTCATTTAGATTAGATGATAAAGTAACTTCTTTTAGCACTGTTCTTAGAATGAGGGGATGGAATTGACCAGGACCTCTTCTCTGGGAACTTCTGCCAGGATAGTTCGGTATGAGTGGTATCTCTAGATATTTTCAGAACTTAACACAGCTTAGCTAATAAACACACATTCCAACAATTCCTAGCTCTGTGTTCTATGTGTAATATTGGTGACGTTGGAACTGCAACTCATTACAGCTTTATGAATCATACCTTCCATTGTTGTTATCATCTGCTCAGAGTCGTGCTCTGAGAATATTTGGGTTTATACTCACTCACGTCTTCATTTTGAGATATGTTTTCCATATCAAATCACCAAAGTGTGTTGGAAGAAAAATGAAATGCAGCTGTGTTCATCGATCACTTACCTCTTTTCCTTGTGTGTATTTGATTGAAAGCACTACTTGCCTCTTCAGTTCCGTGCATGCCTTTGTAGTCTGGTCCGCTGTAATGTGCAAGAGACTGCGAGAGCAGATGCAGGCACACTGTGATGCTGACCTGATGTGGAGCTGCTAAAGGAGTTTGCCCAGAAAAGAGCACAAGGGTAAATCTCATGGAGGCAAGCGGAGATGCCCCTCAGTAGCGGTGGTGGCCGCTATCTTTGCCGAGCTCTTGCTTTGGGGAGACAGACAGCTGGTGTGAAACTGTCTCAGGATTCTTTCCGCCATTTATTTACCAAACTGATTCTGCACTTTTGAAGAAGGCAGTTCTGTCCTCGTAGATGAACCTGTGGCTGCGAAGGGCAAGGTTTTTTTTTTCCAGTGATATTCGTTCCTTGATTGATTTGAGAGAGTTTTGAGTTCTTTGAATGTTTTTTTTTTCATCCCTACCAGATCGTGCAACTCGTGTGCATATGAGCTGGAGAGTTTAAGTTGGGACCCAAGATCATGCCTTTGTTAAACTTTTGTGTTGTCGCGATACCACTGAGCTTTTGGTTAATTAAAGGCCCTAGAGCCTATAGTGTTTCTTTTAAATAAAAAAGCATGACGAGGCTCCCCGTAAGCCCACAAGAGGCAGCTGAGTTTGCGGATGTGAGCGGCAGCGGCCCTCAAGTCAACAGGAGGCAGCGGTCTTCGACGGCGGCGGTTGCGGCAGGTGTCCGGTCGGCGGTCTGGAAGGGTCTAAGGACCAGTTTGTAATTTTCTTATTTGCTAGGGTCCTTGTAGATTATAGGCGGGGTAGCTGTCATACGTATCCTTATACACGGTGTATTTGTATTGCTTTTCCTTTTAATTAATACAGGGTATGCTTTCTCAAAAAAAAAAAAAAAAAAACAGGAGGCACCTGAAGCCTGCATAGGCGTGGTCCAGTACCCATCGAAAGAAAATAAAGACCAACAAAAACAAAATACACCCATAAACTTTTTCAAGTTCTTTTAGGGATATACATACACTAGTTATAATTTTTTTCGTCTATTTTAATGCTCGGATGAGAGCAAAGAATGGAATCCTGACACTAGCAAGCTACTAGAATTGAGAGCCATGTAGTTGTTTATTTTCCATCTTTGACTTTAGTTATAATTATAGTATTTTTAAATTATAGGTGTGTTGTTGTAATAGGTTTGGAGTGATGCTTTTTCTTCTTAGAAGAAAACTGAAGCAATTTTTTCCCATTATCTATAAACTATAGTGATGATAAACGACTAAGACACTGATGATTTATAACAACACTCAACACATCCCTCAATTATTTTAAGATTAAAATAGAAAGATATATATGTCAAGCCATTGTTTTTAGAGATAATTGTGCTTTTTAATCTGCCCCTTATTGTCCACCACTTCATTCTTCTCATCCCGGACATGTCATTCCTTTGTTTTGGTTGACAACCTACACCATTATAGGTGGTGCCGGATCTAGGCTCGCTGGTAAGAAGACCTTTACCGTCTCTTTCTGATCCCTTCTCCCTCCTTTTCTCTTTGTTCTTCGTCTTAATCTATTTTTTTTTCTTCCCCATCCTCTCCATTGATGCATAAAACTTGTTAGGGGTGCTCTGTTGTTCGTGCGGAGGCAACGACCGGGCTTGATGAGCCCCAACACCCCCACGCTGGGTTCGCCCCACCACTGTGTGACTTAGGCTAGTATGTAAGATTCAGTGTCTAAAAGGTGTTTCTGCTACACGGTAAAGAATAACACCAACAAAAATGGTAAAACTAGAAAAGCTGCTTTCGTGAAATATAGTTTTGGTAGCACCTTGGAGCGTGCTTTTAGCTTTAAGCTTTCTACTTTTCCAATTGGATGGAAATGGAGAGATATTTCACCGTTTCTTTCATGGGAGGAAGGGTTATATTTCATAGTTGTTTCAAAACCAAACTGTTTATAGCTTTTCCACGACAAATAGTTCACAACAGCTTTTACACAGATTACGGCTTACGATAGTTTTTTTTCACAACTCACAGCTAAACCAAATATTCTTTGTAAGTCTTTTTGTCATGAACCAGAATTGGGCGCCCGAGAGTGGCTAGATGGGTCACGACACGGCCCGCCCGCCCGAGGCGGGGCGCCTAGCCATACAAGGGGACCGACGCCCCTTGCCGCCCCGCCGCCTTCCCTCTCCCGTGCGATTCGAGTTTTCTTCATATTCAAGTTAGGATTATCTTAGGTAATTTTTGGTGTGCAAGGGGATATCTCATCTATAAGGGAGACCCTTATTAGGAAAGAATAAGTTAGGATATGCTTATAAAAAGGTATTCCGATCGTATAAAGGAAACCTTATAGAGATTGCTTAGATTACAAGTCCCACTAGTCGGGCTATATAAGCAAGAGGCATGTAATCTCTAGGGGATAAGCAAGCAAATAAAAAAATATCTTCACCTCTCCAACTCTCAGCGCCGCCGCCACCCCTGCCCCTGCGCCCGCACAGCCCGCCACCGCCGCCGCGCCGTGCCAGCGCCCGGGTAGGCGCGCCATTTTGCCGACCGCCACCCCCTCCCGGCGGCTCCTCTCCTCCTTCCGTTGCTTTCGATTGTTGCTTCGTCGCCGCCCGAGAAGAGCTGCCGACCCGTGCGCCATCTCGGAAGCCGTGAGCGGCGAACCGCGTGTCAATTCCGGCCCAATCTGGCCGGTCGGCGGTATCCGGAGACCGGGGCGATTCCCACCACCCATGGCTTCCGAGATCTGAGGTTAATAGGCGCTGAAGGAGCTCCTCGGCGTCGAGTGCGCGGATCGGCAAAGCGACGACCATGGAGGACCGCCTGGGTCGTGTGGAGCCGCGCCTAGCCTCGAGGATCCTGCGTCGCGATGACCACGGCCGGAGGGACGTCCCCAGCGACGGCCGCCGCCGGCCGCGGCATAGAGCCGCCCCGGCCGCCGCCCCTCTCCCTCGCCTGGGACCTCGGCGCTCGGCTCCGACCACTCGCTATCCTCCAGCTTGAGGGGAGGCGGATGAGCCGTATGTGACGCACCGGCCCGTCCAACGACGCTCATCTCGGGCGACACCGCGGCACCGGCTGCCCTCTCCTCTCCTCCGACACCCGCAGCGCGAGCAGACTCTCCGGCAGAGATGGCGTCACCCAGCGCCTGCCCAAGGACCGCGGCGCCTGGGATCATCGCCACCGGGCGCCCCGATCTTGAATTGCACCCTCCCATCGTCCTGCCTACAAGTCCGGGTTCGACGACACCGGCGACCCGACCTCTGGATTCAGTGGAGCTCTTTTTCAGCTCAACGGACATCGACCCCGGGACTTGTGAGTTCTGTGCCTTCCACCTCAGGTCTACTACATCCCCAAGAAAGTCCCCCTCGAGTGGGGCCGAGTTCTGGCGCCTCTCGACATCACCGGTCCGCCCCCAGACACACCGGCGCCATGGCGGCACTCTGGCCGCCCTCGGGGAGCAAGGCGGGCGACTACATCGGCGCCGGGGTCGCCATCACGCGCATGGATTTTTTTTTGGGCGGCGCCACCCAGCGTGTTACCTCTTCGTCGGCTTGCGCCTCGGCTTTGCGGACGGCACTTTCAGTGGTTCCGAGCCCGTTCGATGGAGAGGAGGCCATCGACCTCGCCCGCGCCCGATTACAGCGGCGGCAACGGCCGGCACGCAGCCTACCCGCGCCCGGCGGCGGCGGCAGCAGCCCACGACGGCGGCGGCAGACCAGCATCGATGGCGACATCATGACGGTATACGGTTGATGCATACCGGGCCCGGCAAGCGTCTGTTGTTGCTATGGGCGACATCGTGGCCTAACGTCGAGCGACATGATCATGGAGCTACACGGCCCGCGGCGACCAACAAGGGCTTGGGATCATCTCAAGCGCCATCGGTTGCAGACTCTGACGCAGTGGAGCCTCCACTATGGCATTGTAGGGTACTTCACCGCTACTACATCCCGCCGCCCTCGAGGCTTCTCGGGGACTTCATGATGGGGGGAGAGCGATCCGTGCATGGCGTATGGTGGGCTTCCACCTCCCCAATAAGCCCCGGGAGGATCGAGCGTTCCCGGCGTCACGTCCCTCCTCGCCGAGCCGCGCCCGCCCGGGCGGATCGAGTGCCACCGTCCTCCTCTTCCGACAATAACGGCGACATCTTCTTCCGCGTTGGGAGCGTCACCGTCGGTGCGCATGGACCACGGGGAGATCCGTAGAGGGCGCGTGAAACTGCGCCTAAGCGACCTCCTCTCGGTACCCTCTCGACTTCACCTCCTCACCGCCCGCCGATCCGTCCACGTCTCTACTGCGGGCAGCTCCATGCTAAGGTGGCCGGTCGCCGGCGACCTACACCCTACCGCGTCTCCTCCGCCCGACCCGCCGGATGATCGGTATCCGGGGACCCTCGGCGCCTCCGTCATGCGTCGTGCATGGGCGGAGCGTCCCTCGTCTCGGCCCCGCTGAGCTTCAAGTTCAGCATCTACTTCGGCGACCTCCACCTCGACCGCCTTCGCCCGACAAGGGCGCCCGATGTGCGCAGCGGCGACATCGACAAGTCTTGGTCCTCGTCTTCTGCCGGGCCTGGGTGGTCACCTCCGTCGGGACGCCGCCGCCCCTCGTGGTGGGTTGGGCGGCGTGGGACAGCGCCGCCTCGTCGAGCGGTGGGGAGATGTCATGAACCAAGTGGGCCGCCCAGAGAGTGGCTAGATGGGCTGACACGGTGCCGGCCCACCGCCCGAGAGGGGGGCGCGCGGAGGCCGGCGCCCCTTGCCCCGCCGCCTTCCCTCTCCCGTCGATTCGAGTTTGCTTCATATTCAAGTTAGGATTATCTTAGGTAATTTTTGGTGTGCAAGGGGATATCTCATCTATAAGGAGACCCTTATTAGGAAAAGAATAAGTTAGGATATACTTGTAAAAGGTATTCCGATCATTATAAGAAACCTTATAGAGATTGCTTAGATTACAAGTCCCACTAGTCGGGGCTATATAAGCAAGAGGCATGTAATCTCTAGGGGATAAGCAAGCAAATAAAAAATATCTTCAGCTCTCCAACTCTCAGCGCCGCCGCCACCGCCTGCCTCGCGCCAAGACGCCACCGCCACCCGCCCGCCTGTGCCAGCGCCCGTGGCGCTACGGTTGCCGGCCGCCACCCCCTCCCCGGCGGCTCCTCCCCTCCTTCCGTTGCTCGAAGCCGCTGCTCGCCGCCGCCGCGGCGAAGCTGCAGCCCCGCACGCTCATCTCGTGTCTTCGCCGAACGATTTAACACGTGTCAATTCCGGCCCAATCTGGCGAATCGACACTTTTAATGCCTAAAGACCCAATCTACCCAGGGGCTCAACCTACTAGTTTTCAATAGAAGAATGTGGTGAGTTTGTTGGATTAATTCCTTTTATTTTGTATATATATATATTGCAGTACTTGTGAATAACGCCCTATATGCTGTTGTGCTCAAACATTCCCTCTTAAAAGTAGCCCAGCCGCGTGAGATGCCTTGACGTCTGTGCACACCGACGCAAGTGGCCAGTAAAACAAGTACAAGTACAACCAGACGCTGTTCAATCAAAACGGATACGGGGATTGAAGAGGATTCGAACAATAATCTTCAGACAATATCGATCAGAGTGGGCCAATCTGGTTTGCCATTAGTGCAAACCACCAGCAGGGGCCCATCGCTCAAAGCACCTGGATCTGCCTGTCTGAAAACACCCCCCGGCCACTGGACTAGACCAACAAAGACTTGCAATTAAAGGGTTTTTTTTTTTTTTTTTTTTTTTTTTTTTTTTTTAGAACAAAGACTTGCAAATACAAATGAACGAATTCTCTTCCATACTGAAAAGAGAGATGATCGATGAGGATAGAACTAAGATAGACGAGAATAATGCTGATTGATCCTGAGTTCTCAATAATATAAGTGGATCGCATTTTCGACAAGGACTCTGGTGTTCTAATCTGAATCTTTTGAGTGCAGAGTGACATGATGTTGAATTTACATGATATGGATTAGTTTTTAAAGCACTAATAACAAGCTTTGCTGAAAAATGAACATATGGCAGTGGAGGTCCTACTCCTGCCACAAAAGGGTGTTTATTCCAATAGGTATCCAGCGCGGACTGCACCGAATTAATCTTGGAATATATGCAAATCCATTTGTCCATGTTGCATTCATTTCATTGAAGATTGATTCAGTAGTGATGATGTGACCTACATTCCGGTGATAAGTACATGATTTTTTTTAACATACTAACAGGTGAATTCTAATATATTTTTTGCTCTGTTTTTAGATCACTGTTTCTCTTTGTTATGCACATTTTGGTTCGAACTAATAAACTGAATTTCTAGGTGATCTAAGAATTTTCTCTAAAAGTTTCAGTTCAACAGTTCAATTTTGTAGGCTATTTGTTAAACATCATTAGCCTAAATATGTATATTCAACTATCTTTTTAACACCCACACTTCTCACTTGGAGATTGAAGGTGTTTGTTAATTACAAAATAGATAACATATATATGCAAGAGAAAAAATGGTAATTTTGGAGAATATCTAATAAATCGTTTGGCCTATATATGAAACAAAAAAATGAAACAACATTTTGGTTCACCCGTTTTTTATATTAAGAAAAAGGACATTTTGATAAGGTCGTAGGCTAAACCAATCAGGTGCACCTGGATTAACCTTAATGTTTTCTTTGTCAGTTATGCACTTATCCAAAGAACTAATTCCTTTAGCACTGACTGCTAATAAATGTCATGTCCGAATTTCTTTATCCAACATATAGATTCTTTTTGCATACATTTTGTTGCAAACTCTCTTTTCGTGTAGCCTTTTCCTAATCCTTTCCTATAATTCTTTTGGCAATGCGATATTCAACATACATCTAGAATTTCTAGATACTTTGTTAATTATATATGGATGGAGTGTTATATATCGTCTAGAAAGGAAACCCACATAAACTCTGTATTATTCAGTATCCCAGTACTAGGGCGCAACTAGGGCACTCATTAGGAACTCATTAGTAATTACAATGATATACAAATGTTTTCTTAATTACAATATTCAAGAAGAAAAAAAAGTATCGCAGTACTATTGGTGTTAAATTCATTTTATCTTAAACTTCTGATATGTTTGCTGCGATTATATGATAATGACTAATGATTCATCCACGGTTCCCTAGCTTTGTCCTGCTAGGGATAGTGCCATGCTTAGTGGAATGCATATAGGTCATGTCATGTCCATAAGATTTTCTTTCCCTTGCATACAGGACCATTCCGTATACGAGAATCCTCAGATTGATATATACATGCATGCAACTTTTCTTTCGGCAAACAAGACCCAGAAAGTTCTCTCTTCGTACTTCCTTTTATGGCTATAAATAATTGTTTCAGATTCCATAGCTTGTCTATCTCTCCAAAGAGTTAGTGATGCTGGAATCTCCCTCATTTTATTTTAATTGAATTAGCAATGTTGCTACAATAATATATGATAAATCGTGAAGTGCAAGTCCTCATTTGCTTGTTTATCAACATGGTTGTCATTGGTTTGTCGCTTTAAGAGACGCTACGTTTAAGCACGAATATATTGTGTGTAAGCATGTAGCTTTTGAGAAGAAAATTGTAAAAGAGAGACAAAAACCATATGCATGCAAGCTATATAAAGGGGGTCATGACCTATATCTATGTACCTATTTTCTCCCTACACCTTGGCTACTAGTTCAGAAATAAATAAAATAAAGTCTATGAGGGATGAAAAAAGTATGATTGTGTGTCTCTTGCTTGAGTTGGCTCCAGGAGAAGTGGAAGATTCATTTACGTTGTTGTATTCCCCTTGAACTAGGTTGTTTTGATGAGCTTCCTTCTCCACAAGCTTGCTCATCGAACAATAATACTCTCCCATGTTGGCGAGCAGATTAGGGAAAGAATTTAGGGTTAGTTAGGATTCAATCATTCCCCTTCGGAATTGGAGGGTATTAATGGGGAATTGAACTAAATTACCCCTCATTCCCCTCCAATCCCAAAGAGAATTAATTGAATTATCCAAAGGAGCCCTTACCGCAAAAGCATATCATCCCATCACGTCATGGCCACAAAGTGTCTAAGTACACCACAAGTTGATGCATAAATTTGTGTGCTGGCACGGGCTCCAAATAGTTCGACTAATTAACACCAATGGGGTTTCATAACACATTAGTCTAGCTACAAAAAAGTGACTAACACTGAGATTAGACTAACTTACAACTAACTTAGAAACTAGCTAACACTGACATTAATTAATCTAGCTACACTACCTGCAGTCAAATCTAACACTTCAACATAACATCAAGGAGCAACTCAGCTGCCACAAACATGAAAATAGCAGCTGCAAACTGCATTAGCCTAAATATGTATATTTAACTATCTTTTTAAATAAATAACTTCTCACTTTGAGACTGAGGTGTTAGTTACAAAATAAATAACATATATATATGGGGAAAATGACAATTTTGAGAATATCTAATAAATTGTTTGGCTTATATATCAGTAAAAAAGAAGACAACATTTTAATAAGGCTGTAGGCTTAACCAATCAGGTGTACCTGGATTAACCTTCATGGTTTCTTTATCAGTTATGCACTCATCCATGCAAAGAACTAATTCCTTTAGCACTGACTGCTAAATGTCATGTCCAATTTCTTTATCCAGCATATAGATTCTTTTTATATATATTTGTTGTAAACTCTCTTCTCACAGCCTTTTTCTAACCCCCTCCTATAATATTCTTTTCTTGCTAATGCAGTTTCAACAAAAACAGCAAGAATTTCTATTTCTAGTTATAAACACATATAATTCGGTAGCTCAGTAAATAGATGCTAAATTTCATTGTTTATCCAAATTAAACTTCTGATTTGTTTACTCCTACCATATATACCATATTGTCTAATGATTCAACTGGGGTCCCCATTGTCGTAGCTAGAGATAGTGCCATGCTTAGTGGAACGCATATAGGTCATGTCCATAAGCTTTCTTTGCAGGACCATGCATTCATGTACGAATCCTCAGATTGATGAAGACATGAATGCTACTCTACTTTCGGCAAACAAGACCCACATAGTTCTCTCTTCAGTACTTCTCTTTTACTATAAAATTAGATTCTTCCATAGCTAGTTCATCTCTCCAAAGACCTAGTGATGCTAGAATCTCCCTCACTTTATTTTAATTCAATGGGCACTGTTTTTTAATAAAAAAAAATGGGCACTATTTTGCTACAATATGATGCATCGTGAAGTGCAAGTCCTCACTTTTCAAACACCCAACTACCAGCATCTCCCACTTCTTGATATATAGTCTAACAAATAAATGCAACTTTTATGTGTTTTTATGTTCCTATAAACGGTTGTTGACCAACCAGTATAGTTTTTTCAAAAAAATTGAGATTAAGAATGTTTATTAATAAAGCAAGCTATAACAAAATAAATGATATTTTGCACAAATTTTTGAATAAGACGTGGTCAAACTTGGTATCAAAAAGTCAAACGACTTATAATTTGAAATGGACTCACCCCTATGAACACACGTTTGTTGACCTACAACGTTAGCGGTTGGTCTACAAGCTTTTTGGCATCAAGTATATCTAATAACCTATTTATATTCTGATAGTTGAGTCAAACTAAACATGTTTGAGTCTTAATTCACCATGAAACTTTGTAATACAATTGCTTGATTCATCCCAAAAACATAACTCAACCTAGATTTCCCTCTATATACAAGTTGAAACATCTTTCCTGTGACTTAGGCGCTTAGCAAACCTAGTTTCAAAATCCTATGTCTAGCATTATGAATAAATTGTGCCAAAACTCAAGAGAGTAGAGAACATGTACTAGCAATCGTACCCAAACTCTTCGGAAAACTGGGATCATGAGGAAGTGAGCCTAGCTTTGGTTGGGTTATAGTTATTGATTAGGTGTGGATCCAATTGTAACTGAATTTGTGGGTTATAGCTTAGTTGTGGCCATTGATCACAGTAACATATATATATATTGGGAACTACTGATGATAGGCATTACGTACCCTTCTCCCCAAAATACATGCCACTCTTTTGTCCTAAGTCGAAATATTTTATGTTTGACGAAATTTTAAAAAAATCATTTATGAAATCAATAAGTATACTATGCAAATATGTTGATGAATCTGATGTACTTATTTGGCAATATAATTATCAGTATTTCTCTATACGAATTTGATAAAACTTTTTGACTTAACTTACTGGAAAATGGAAACATATAGGTTACAGTACATATATAAACGAAGTGGTGGAAGAAGCATCAGCTGGATTTCGCTCATCAGCACCTTAGTTTGTTGGACTTGACGGCGGTAACATCTCTAGCATATGGCTTCACCTGATCCTCAGTGTTGTCACCCATCTAGAGGCCACCCATCAGTGTGTGTACTTTTTCTTGTTCCTTGATGA
The DNA here is from genome assembly GCA_015847255.1 of Hyparrhenia diplandra. Classification (NCBI taxonomy): domain Eukaryota; kingdom Viridiplantae; phylum Streptophyta; class Magnoliopsida; order Poales; family Poaceae; genus Hyparrhenia; species Hyparrhenia diplandra. Next base: position 98,446 of record JADLZK010000673.1, on the reverse strand, counting down.
CTACAATGATATGAAAACTTCAATTAATAAAGGAACCAGAAAAAAGTAACCTTTTCCTCCTCTCAAGTTCCGGTTGCGAAGCTTTGATGAATTGAGCACTTAGATTAATGGAGAAAGCACATTATTTATTCTCATCAACTTCTCTTGTGTACGTATTCAGATGATCAGATCGTTGGTGTGCTTCTTTAGATAGAAGATTAAATGTCACACATATATGGATATTTTTAGAACTTATCACAGTGAGGTTAGCTTATATTATATTCATGCCGACGATACCGCCATTGTTGCACTCTCCACCTTTTGTTCAGCCCTTTACTTGGAGGTTTGGTTGATGTAATGTGCCCCGAGAGGACGCTATGGTCTCTAGACCTATATGATGTGAGCTGCTCAAAGAAGTTTGCTCAGAAAAGGGAGCACACGGTTGTGGAGGGGAATCAAGATTCCCATGAGTTGTATTATTGATGTCCGCCATTTTGCTGAACTTCAGCTTTGGCCTTTGGGAGTGACAGGCTACGATGTAAATGTGTATCAGCTTCCTTTCTGGAATTTCAACGTGCTCGTGCTTTGGGGAGACAAAGACACCACCTAATGTCGCACGTACGTTGCCTTTTACTGGCTGCCGCGATTGGTTTCATTCCCAACAAAAACCCTATACCGACATTGCCTTAGCTTGAGCCTACTATTTATTTGGTGTAGCCTGCTTGGAGCATCCCAATTCAAAGCAATGTGCCCTCTTTGTTAGTCTTGTTATATACTCTCTCTCTCTCTTACAAATTATATGTTGCTTTGATTTTTTTTATACATCCAATTTGCTATATGTAGACATAAGTAAATTGGATGTACGAAAAAAGTCAAAATAACTTATAATTTAAAAATTCAAATTAACTCTTAATACATCCAAAACTACATGTTTTCCTTTTCATCTGTCACATCTCACACTCTCAATTCTCGGTTTCAAATCTATGATAAAAAAACAGTTACCTGTATTTGTATTTTCATCCCTTGTGGCTATAGCTGTGGTGGTAGGCCTGGTTCCTCTTGTAAGGGCATGAGTACACAATCATTTTTTGGTTGATGCTTGCTATTTTTTACTGACGGTTCATTAATACAAGGAGCCAGTAGAAATGAAATTATGGACTCATGACCATGAGCTGCTAGTGTAAACCTAGTTTTACTGGATGTTTCCTTAAGTCTAACGCTGATAGAAATCATGTATTTTAATTTGGAAAAAGTCTAAATCATTTAGACCCTATGGGAGTAACTCTTAATACATCCAAAACTAAATGTTTGCCATTTTTTGAATTTTTTCAAAATCTCAAATTACCCTATTCTAGTTTTGAAAAATCATAGAAAAATCATAAAATGAAAAAAAAATTATGTTAGACTCCAAATGAGTAGATTCATCCATATAATATGGTATGTTATAGTACATTTTTTTTGTGGTAGCTTTAGATTTATGTTTTTTCCTCGTTTGTAAAAAAATGTACTAAAGTATACCATATTATATGTTCATTGATGCCTACTCATTTGAAGTCTAACACAATTTTATTTTCCATTTTATGATTTTTCATGATTTTTAGAAATGAAATTATGGGTAATTTGACCAGTTTTGAAAAGTTAGTGTAAACCTAGGTTTTATGGATGTTTTCCTCCCATAGGTGGGGGGTGTGATTTAGACTTTTTCCTTTTAATTTCTACCAGCGGTAGGCTTACTTAAAACAACCTTATTAGTGGTTTTTTAGCCTAGAATCACTACAAATAATTAAAACTATTTTTTAAAAAACTTTTTCAAATGATCTCGAATGGATAAATGGTCTGAATTGTTTAATATTCAAAAGATCTTCAACTTCATAGTTGACTACTTTTTTCATTCAAAGGCATTTAGGTCTCGGAAATTATGTTTTAAGAGTAATGGTTTTCATTTTTTAAAAAATTTCTCAAATAACCTTGGAAGGAAAATGGTAAAAAACAAAGTAATTTCTTGACGAAATCTAGAACTTTATGGTTGAAACATTTTTCATTTGAAGGCATTTAGGGCTTCAAATCTCCGTTTTCAATGGTGGAGTCAATACTAAAGGAATATGCTAGACCACAAGTGACTTTGGGGTTGCATCGATAAGGGTTGTAATGTGCAAGGACTGAGGTTTTAAGTTAGATTCCTAGGAATAATAATCCATCTAGATATTGACTATCTTGATCTGTCAAATTCTAACCCTTGCACCATGCCACTAGTGTGGTAGCACCATAGGAATACTTGTGGCGGGGTAGTGGAAGGACCTAGAGCCTGAAAGGAGGGGCACTACGTGGATGCCAACGGTTGGTGTGGGTTGGGGCTCTAACCGCCTGCCTCCGAATATGGAGGGCGAGTCCTACAAAACTGCGTGCCATTTCACGGTAGAGGATGGCTGTCATGTAGCATAATGGTCACAATAATGCACACTATGTTGGACAGAGGGAAGCCGAGTGGCGTGCAAAGTCTGGGGAAAGTGGCACTGCATCTAGATGGAATATAAAGAAGACAAGCCTTGGGCGGGATGGGACAAAAATCTAGAGCTGGTAGAAAGTTTGTCTCTTTAATATTAGGTATAGATGACTAAATTTTAAGGTTTCTATCCCATGAATGGTCAAACGACTCTTGGCAAGAAAATGAGGACTAGCACATTGGATATTCTTTCTTCTTGTTCATGAATTTACCTTTGATCACCATCAAGGATTGAGATAATCCATCAAACCAAAGGCATGCATGTTGCACTCACTCATCCTCCTTCCCACTGTCATCATCCTTAGATGCATTCACGTCAAAACCTGAGGACAAAGACACACAAGAAGAAAAGCTTGGTGCCATAACTCAAATCATCATGCTAGAGAAAGCAATCTCAAACTCTACAACAAAGATGGATGCAAAACCTTGTAGAATTTGTCAATGGATCATAAATCTTGTTAAGGATTGTGATATTTATTCTCTAGGCTTTGAGACCAATTGGAGGAGTAAAACAACAATCAGAGGTGGGGTGAAGAGAGGAAATGAAAATTCTTTACAAAGGGCCTATATATCCCAAACTCACCCTACAACTTTTCTCTTCAATACACTTATATCACGCAAGTCAACAAATGATGAGATGACCCAAGAGTAAACCAAACAGAGCTAAGAGAAACAATGGAAGAAGAGAAACAATGGAAGAAAAGCTGAAGATACTTGAAAGAAAACTCACAAGAAGAATACTAGCTAGGACACAAAGATTACTGTATTTGGGCATACCCAAAACTCACAAGGGGAAGGGTATTTTAGCTAAGCCTTACCCGGACCATGTGCAATATGCAGAGATTTTGGGCTTGAACACAGGACCTTCCGGTTACAGGCGGTAGAGCACTACCACTTGCACCAGGCCCGCCCTTTACAAAGATTTTGTGTACTTCGCGGAATTTTGGGGGCACAAATGTTCTGCACTAGTGCTTTGGTAGTTCCATGTAGACTGAAATATGTAGAACAACAAAGCCAGGAAACTTTCAAATCCCAAACAAAACGAGGTCCAATGGCCACCAAATTTTGTGAACATCTTCCCTAGAACATAGTGAAGAGTCCCTAAGAGATCATAACCAAAAGCTGAAAGCCCGGCCTACAATTTTGAAAGTTCTTTCTCAAATTGGGTTTTCACAATTTTCTAGAGACGAGAGTTTTGAGGGTGCTCGTGGCAAATTCAGTTGGAGGCAAAGCCTAAGCGTGTTTCGCAGATCTCATAACACTAAAAAAGCAAGAGAAATCGACCCAAAAACCTTAGGTCAAAGAACTGTCACGTTCACTAGCTAGGCTTTATAATTTTAAAAATCAATGTTGTCTTAAGTGTGTTAGATTCAAGGCTGATCTTAGGTCTGCCTTTTACTTCTTGTATAAGATGCGTTTAGTTAATTTCTCTATGTAAGTCTCTTGGAAAATCTTAAATTTATAAAAAGTTTTTAGCAATGTGGGGATCTCCTCATAGTTTTTGCCATAAAAAAACGAGGCTAGAAAACAGATGATTTAAAAAGGGGTCCTGTTCCACCCTGTTTTTTTTTTGGATCCGGTTTTCAAAGATGAGTTTAAAGACCCAATAGCCTTACTAGAGTTGCTTGATTGCAGTTTATTACTCCAATATCCTTCTCTCATTTATGGTGATCCAACCGTTTAGTTTTTTCAATAAGATCATCCAATCGCCTCGAATCCAACATGCCTATGGTGACCAACCTTAGTTTTTTCTCGAGGAACGATTGGTCTTACTGAATCTTTTTCTAATCAGACCATGTAACTCGGGATCGGAGTAAGGGACTGTTTGGCTGAGGTACATTTTAGTCCCTGGGACTAAAAAATGTCCCTAGAAACCAAATAGGAAGAGACTTTTCCTCTATTAGTCTCTGAACTAAAAAGTCCCAAAACTTTGAACCAAACAGCTCCTAAGTCGTTCAGATATATTTGTGAATGTTTTTGATATTTTTAACTATGGGCTGCATCCAACGCAAATCCGAGGCCCTAGTCGTTGAGTTTGCAACAACGTCACTATTCACCAAAGTAGGCAAGCCGAGTGAGCAGTGCCTTGACGTATGTGCTCACCAACGCAAGTGGCCGGTACCATATGCATGGCGAGCAGACGCTGTCCAACAGAAAGGAAGGTGAGAGAGATGCGGATTAAAAGAGAAATAATGCACGATTCTTCACACAAGATGAGAGTGTGGGTGTCCACCCCTCCAAAGCACCACCCGTCTGAAGCTCTCTGCTTGTACTGGGAGTCTAGGACTACTGATGAACAAAAGGCCTACTACTTCTCTTACAAACACTTCATCATGGCTTATAAAGCTGGGCTAATAAGTTCAAGCGATCAGGGCGAAATGAATTCAGACATTCTATATTGAAAAGAGAGATGACGAGGTTAGAACTAAGACGAGGCTGTCCATTATTAGTTCTGAGGTTTCAATAGACCTTCCGAGTGTCAAGTCCACAGAGACTCTTGTTTCTTAATCTAATACTGTATCATTTGTGTTCTTTTTCGCAAAGTGACGTGATGTGTGTAATATATATTATATATATAGTTCGCCGAGCACTGGTAGGTGCCACTGAAAAAATGAACATGTGGCAGTGGAGGTCCTGACATAATAAAAGGGCGTTTGTTTCAATAGGTATCCAGCGCGGACTGCACCGAATCATGGCATGCATCTCCCTTTTTCCCCCTATAACCTCCTTTGATTTGAAGCTATCATTGGGTAGCGATGTAACCTATATCTCTTGTATGTAGGGTCATACCGAGCAAGTCTTTGGGGATTTACTGAAATGGTTTCCTTGTCAGTTATGCAGACACGATTCCTAAGAATTTATTCTTTCTAGTGCTGATTGCGCTAATATATGTCATGTCAAAAATCTTTAGCCAAATGGATTCTCTTACTAGTCAAATGTGGTACGCAAGAACATGAATCCACACACTGCATGCTACAAATTGAAAACACGTCTACTACAGAGGTGGTACCTTGAATTAACGTTGGTTGTATTAGAGAAACTCCAACAACTTGATTAAACCAAATAGACAAATTTCATTGTTTAGCCATTTTGTAAAATAAAAAAAACTTCTAAAAAAAAAAATGGATCCACAACAGACTTGCTATTTTATAAAACCATATATCAAATAACTATGGCTGGAGCATGTTTGCTATTTTGCAAAACCACATAGCATGTCTGTTAGAGATTATTTTTTTTCTCTAAAAAGCCATATATAGCCTACCTAACAAATATAACACATCTCTTGGAGTTGCTTTTAACGTGGTATATAAAGTTGTAGTTCTCAAAACAATATACAACTTTGTAGTTGAAAAGATTATGATTTGAAATTGTTTAGAGTTCTAAATAAATATATGGTAGTTTTCAGATTTTGAAGATCAAAGTTTAGATTTTTTTCAAACAACTTTCATTGTTTACGTAGTTAATATCAAAGTTGCAGTGGCCAACCTGATTTATATATTTATTCCAGATAAACTTCTAATATGAAATTGTTTGAAATCTCAAATATTTATTTTGAAATCATATGTTTTAAGATTCATTTTTTTTTTTTTTTTCAAACAATTTCAAATGGAGACACATCATATATCAAAGATGTAGTGCTTGACAAGACTTAAAATTTTACAGTTGAAATTTTCTTCCTTTGAGTTCTTTAGTAGTCATAACATTCAATTCATAATAAAAATGTTGATTACTTTCAATAATATACCTACAAATGACTGTGTAGCACTGTGATATAGGATGGGGTTTTGTGACAAGTAGGTTTCGGGTTTGAATCTTAAGAAGAATATATTATTTTTGGTTTTCTAACTCGATGGTTTTCTAACTCGATCTTATCTCTAAAAAAATCCACCAGTTAAGTATTATGAGATTAATTATGAAACATATTTTTTATAAGTATAAATTAAAACTACTTGATACTATTAATTTTCAATAAACTTGACTAGATATAAAAAATGATTTCTGTTAAACCTAGAATTGTTTTTCTGGACTGAGAGTATTCCATGCAGTTTAAAGTGAAACACACACACACTGAAGTCAGTAATTCTATTGAAAACTTAATTGCGCTGTGTGTGTAATGATGTCATAATTCCATAATGATTAAATTACTGTCCCCTTGTCGCATATAGTGCCATGCATACTGGACCGCATACAAGTCATGTCATAAGCTGTCTCTTTCCCTTGAGAATCATTTGTGTGTACCTACATATCCTCAGATTGATATGAATAGTACCCTTCTTTCGAAAAAACAGGACCCAGAAAATTCTCCCAGTACCTCTCTTTTTAATTAGGAGCTAGTCAGTGATTCCGTGTCTAATCTCTCGAAAGAGCTAGTCAGTGACGAAGGAATCTTGATCCCTGTACGTTTTCATTGTATTATTGCTGCTCCATGATTCGTACGTAGATCCTGTTCTTGCATGCATGATGATGTATCGTGAAAGACTAGTCCTGGTTTGGTTGCTTAGTTGGGTGCCTTAAGATAAGCAGGCAGTGTTGCATCTATGCAATATTTGCAATAATAACAAATCATTATATTTTTTTTTTGAAAAATATATGAAATCAAGGATTTAAGACTGTGGATATATTCCACCACATCCAAATCATAAGTTATTACATCAAAGTTTTGTTGGGGTCAAGAACTTAATTGGGAGATGCCACTCCTTTTCCGCCTTGTGCTTGTTTCCATCACCATCACTAAGGTATGCTATATTCCACATGTGCAGGTGACCTGAAGGTTGCAAGAACAAAATCAAGATGTGGGAAAAAAAATAGAGGGCGCCTTCTCAAGAACGAGAAGACGACCGACAGACCATTGACAGTTTTGAGATGAATCTTGGATGTTCCCATAAAGATCCTGAAGATACACTATGAGTGTGAGGATGAAATTAGAAACCCTAACTCGGAAGACCCCGAAGATTCACATTATATTTGAGCATCGGGCCAAGCACAGGCCCGTGCTAGGCACAGCCCCGCTAGGGCACGCGGCACGGTCGGCCCTGCCGTGCCATCGTGCCGCAGTCTTGACCAGTCCACCGTGCCTAGGGGTCGGCCTAGGCACGACGCGATGGGCCTATTTTTCGGGCTGTACCAGCCCAAAAAGGCACGGGCCCAATGGGTTACAAGGCCCGCCCGAGGCCCATGAAACGCCGAGCACGAGAGAGAGAGATGCGGAAGGGGGAGGCCGGGCGGGCGGCGACGCCGACACCACGAGGGAGCCGGGGAGGGGGGGGCGGCCCGGGTGCTACGTGGCCGGGGCAAAGTGCCATGCAAGAGACGAAACAGCTGCGCCGAGCCGCCAATGCTTGACAAAGCCGTTGCGCCGGCCTTCCTGGCAGCCTCCCTACAAATTTCTGGTCACCGCTGCGGAGGAGCATGCCACTGCTGGCCACGGAAGAGGGGAGGAGGGTGACGCCGCCGCGGAGGATGTTGGGATGGGGATAGCAGTGTGGAGGTGCGCCGACGCGGGAGCAGGGCCGTCCGCCCATGGAGGTCCAGCTGATGCGGCTGCGCTAGGAGATAGGTAGAGGCAGAGCGACTTGCGGCGTCAGGGAAATCGACGTGAGAACGAGAGGAAAAGAGCCACAGGGGTAGGTTGGGAAGGGGGAAATTGTAGGGTTAGCTTGGGCTTTTACTTCTTAGTACGCCAGGGAGGAACAAGCTATTAACAGGCCTTGATGTCATCGGGCCCTTGTTGAATTTTTCGTGTCGGGCAGTGCCGGCCCGTGTGCCTCGGGTCAGCCTAGGCACGGCCTGCTACAGGCTTCGGGCTGGCCCGGGCACGAAGCCGTCCATGTCGGGCCGTACGTGTTTGGGCCGGGCCAAAAATTCGTGCTCCGGGCCTCGGGCCGAATGGTCAGATATAGTTCACATTGGCCCTCAAACTGGAGACTCGAGGAGCAAGGCAACAGGGGACCACGGAGTCGACAAATCTCGGTACATATGATTGTTTGCTTTGTTCCATTACATGGTAGATTAAGAAAAATGTGTGTCAAATTGCTGACGTCCTAGTATGTATCTCAGTTTCCAAATTAATAGTAGCAGCAAGTAGGAAAACAACAACAACTAAGTTACTAAGGAATGGAAATAAACCATAATAAGAAACTTCCAAGCGTTTGCAGTTAGAAACGGTTCCACAAAAACTTGAGCATATATATATATGTACGTTCTGTCTGAGAGAGAGAGCAAAAACAACAAATAGCTAGAATGCACCGTCATCCCCAAGAGAGAGATGGATCGACATGCATAGTGTGTTGTCATTTGCACGACAAAGTTACTAGCTGCATGCTCTCCAGCGCAGCCGAGACACGACTTACTCGCTCATAATTGAGGCAATAAAATCCTTCCTGATCAGCAAACTAAAGCCGATCGATCGAGACTGGAGCCCAAATAATTTTACCTTTTGCTGAGTATAATTGATTCGCTGCTTTTTATCTTTGTAATTTTCACTACAGTTTCGTGAAGGGGAGAGAAATTATTTAAAAGGTGGACTCATGGTCAGCCTCTCTCTCTCTCTGGCTGCTTTAGTAGTTTAGTGGCGTCGCCTATATATATATCTGGTGCCTCGTGGCTCGGCACGCACTCACTCCTTCATATAGGCAGTCATCAGGTGGAGAGTAGTGTCAGAGTAGTGTCGATCAGAATCCCAGCTGAGAACGCAGAGGTGAGAGAGAGAGAGAGAGAGAGAGAGAGAGAGAGAGAGAGAGAATGGCCGACAGGAGAACGGTAGTGTACGATGCCGAAGCCGGCGACGATCATGAGAGGCAAGGTATTGTTCTTGATGGTACATTCAGGTTGCTTCTATCCGTGCATATATATATGTAGTTCTTGTCATCTGCAGGGCTTATTGCTACTTATTTCGCTCTATATATTGCTAAACGTATATGAATCCTGCTGTGCGCTATATTCTGGATCGTGGACATACACAGGGACGGTGTGGACGGCGACGTCGCACATCGTCGCCGCGGTGGTGGGCTCCGGCGTGCTGGCGCTGGCGTGGACGGTGGCGCAGCTGGGGTGGGTGGTGGGTCCCCTCGTCCTGGTAGGCTTCTCCTGCGTCACCTACTACACGTCGGCGCTCCTCGCCGACTGCTACCGCTACCCGGACCCCGTCGACGGCGCCATCAACCGCGAGTACATCGACGCCGTCCGCTGCTACCTCGGTATATAATATATATATGCATATGCATGTTCATCTCCGATCCATATATATGTAGAAATCTTCATCATCTGACCTTACTTTCTCATCCTTGGATATAATCGATGATCGATCAACGATGATGATGATATGAAGACCGGAAGAACGTGGTGCTGTGTGGGTGCGCGCAGTACGTGAACCTGTGGGGCACTCTCGTCGGCTACACCATCACCGCCAGTGCCAGCATGATGTAAGTCAGTTAATCTTCGCAAGGTATATAAGTACATGTGTGACGTGACGTGATGCGCCGGCCTTTCCGTGAGTAGTAGCCGTTTGTGTCGTAGCTACCTATCTTGCTTGTTGTCCATGGTGCCATCACCTGCGCTTTGCCGGACGCAAGCCGCAAGAAACCGCCGAAACAACGGGAGGGACACCGGCAAGAAAGGTGGCGAGGATACGTGTCTTTCACCACCTTTTCTCCCCCTGAAAACCAGGGCCGTCTCGGCATCTCAGAATCCGTTGCAACCACCCACCCCAATCTGCATCCAGGGTGTTGTTTGCTGATGCGGCACGCATGAATGAACCCCGGCCCCTGGCACACGTATCCGGCGTGATCGGGACACATGTCTCTATGTATTTTTTTGTCTCTAACTTTCTGTATGTTTTGTACTGCGACGTATGCATGCAGCGCGGTGAAGCGCGTCAACTGTTTCCACCGCGACGGCTACGGCGCCGCCGACTGCAACCCTTCCGGGAGCACGTACATGGTGGTGTTCGGCCTCTTCCAGCTCCTCCTCTCCCAGCTCCCAAGCCTGCACAACATCGCCTGGCTCTCCGTCGTCGCCGTCGCCACCTCCTTCGGCTACTCCTTCATCAGCCTGGGTCTCTGCGCCGCGAAATGGGCGTCCCACGGCGACGTCCGCGGCACCCTGGCCGGCGCCTCCGTCGACGTCCCCGCGAGAAGGCCTTCAACGTGCTCCTCGCGCTCGGGAACATCGCCTTCTCGTACACGTTCGCCGACGTGCTCATCGAGATCCAGGACACGCTGCGGTCGCCGCCGGCGGAGAACAAGACCATGAAGAAGGCGTCCTTCTACGGGCTCGGCATGACCACCGTCTTCTACCTCGCGCTCGGGTGCACGGGGTACGCCGCGTTCGGGAACGACGCCCCCGGGAACATCCTCACCGGGTTCGCCTTCTACGAGCCCTTCTGGCTCGTCGACCTCGCCAACATCTGCGTCATCGTGCACCTCATCGGCGCGTACCAGGTGTTCGCGCAGCCCATCTTCGCGAGGCTCGAGTCCTGCGTCGCGTGCCGCTGGCCCGACGCCAAGTTCATCAACACCACCTACTACGTGCGCGTGCCGCCGTGCCTCCGGTCGTCGTCGGCGCCGCCGGCGACGGTGGCCGTGGCGCCGCTCAAGCTGGTGCTTCGGACCATCGTGATCATGTTCACGACGCTGGTGGCGATGCTGCTGCCATTCTTCAACGCCGTGCTGGGGCTCATCGGCGCGCTCGGCTTCTGGCCGCTCTCCGTCTACTTCCCCGTCAGCATGCACATGGCCAGGCTCAAGATCCGGCGCGGCGAGCTCCGGTGGTGGCTGCTGCAGGCCATGAGCTTCGTCTGCCTCCTCATCTCCATCGCTGCCAGCATCGGATCCGTGCAGGACATCGTGCACAACCTCAAGACCGCCGCGCCATTCAAGCCCGGAAACTGATTGTTGTTGTTCAGTAGCAATTTACTGATACTGATGAGTGATGAATTAATTAACTCGCGGTTAATTAATTTGTTAATTAGCTGTGACTTGTGTGGTGAGAGCGCCGGCCGGCCACCTGGCCTTTTTTTTTTTTTGGCAAATTTGATCTCTGGCGAGCAGATTTTCTTGCTGCTAATTCGGACGCTGAAGTAGTATGTATTATATATGTAATGTAATGTAACCCCAGCTTATTATGGAGGAGTAATGCAATGCAAGAAACAATAATATTTGCCAAAACACACTCGTCGAAACAATAATATTTGCCAAAACACACTCGTCAGTGTATTTACTAGTGCTGTCATTTCACATAATAAATAAACAGATAAAATTGACAGTTGGTATGTCTACTTTTGTGCCAACTAATGCAGGGACAATGTTGCATGACTCCGATTACCACTAAATTGATTATTGTACTTGCACTGCCACAAAAAAGTCATTAGTGACATGTTGCTGTTGGACACTACTACATAATACACTACATATATAATAGTATAGTAGTATATTGAACAGTTCCTTCTAGAAGTAGCACATTTTGTTTTTTTTGGAAATGGGTGAAAACGATATGATTAAAACCGTTCATTCTGCTGTGACGATGCTGTTGATATGACTGCCGACCGATTCGAGTGCGGGCATATATAGTCCTCATGTAGTCAACACCATATTAATTTTGTATGGGAGAAGAGTGAACACATTGCACTACTCTGTCGCATTCAGGATTACCTGTCTATCATGCATACTGATTCTGATCATGTTGCGTTTTGTAATTTAATTAGGATGGGTTTGCTCTACGCTCCCTCCATCCAAAAAAGTGTATCGCTATGAGGCTCGTGTTGGTGGAACTTTCTTAAATAAATTTGGTTAAGTTTATAGGAAAACTAGCAACCACCTGTTTGATAACATTTAGAGTATTATGATCAATGATATGTATGGAGTTAATTTGGATTACATATTACTATAATTGAAGTGTTTGGATCCTTAGATTATTGTTTTTGGGCTTATAATCACCAAAAATCTGGTGTTATAGATGGATTTTAGGATTGTTGGATATGGTGTTGTATTCTGATTATTGTATACTATAATCAAATCCAACTAGGTTTTAATGCCCATGATTCAAAAGGAGAAATGATATTTAGTAGGGTGTTGACATTTCTTAGTATAACTTAATACTAGGTTGTCATCCATAGATTGATGCAAAAAAAAAAAAATTGTTGGTATTTATGAATATGCCACCTGTAACATAGAGAGAATATATGAATGAAAGTATCTGCAACCACATGGAAAAAATATCATTGTAGCACTTCACCTGGGAGTATTTCAGGTATCGTCATTTGTGTTTTTACTACAATGAAGCACACACACTAGGAATATGCATGATAACAACTTATACTTATGATGGAGAGATAAACCATATCCAATCTATCTACTAACTAGTGGCATAAGTAACAAGATAATGTATAATAAATAATAATAATTGACAAGTCATAAATTATATGGATCACTCCGAGTACTCTTTTATATAGTATTAGCATGACAAAGTAAAAATTACACTAGTAATCGAAATGATTTTTGCGAGCACTTGCAAAATCTTTTCCGTGGCGAGGCACTTTTTGCCCGTCACGGAAAATGCCACGCCACGTCCAGCTTTTTTTTTGCGTGGCGGGCATTTTTTACCCGCCCGCGGAAAAATTTATTTTGCGTGGCGGGCAACTTAACACGCCGCCCCGCATAAAATAAACTATTTTACGCGGGCGGGCGTGTTAAGGTGCTGCCACGCAAAATAAATTTTCCGTGGCGCGGCATCCTAAATGGACCGTCACGCCAAAAAAAAACAGGCCCAAAAGCCCAAGGGAGCCCAATCGGCAGCCCGGCAATATAATAGAAAGTTAGGGTTTGGGTGCTCGATTCACTCATTCCCCATCTCTCACCCGGCAGCCACACTTTCTCTCTCTCTATCCCTCTCACACCCTCTCCATCCTACAATCGCACGCTCCTCTCCCTTCCCTTCCCCTTGCCGACGGCGCCGCTCAGCGGCGGCGGGGGGGCCGTGGCGGCGCTTTCGGCGCGGCGCGGTCGCGGCGGCTCGGCGCGGCCCGGTCGGTCGCGGAACGGCGCGACGGCGAGATCACGGACTACTGCGCGCCTACGGGCGGGAAGAGCGGCGGCCGGCCCGCGGCGGAAGGCGGCGGACCCGACACACGGCAGCGAGGCGGCGGACGGGCGCCTCGACCAGGTCCGGCCATCTCAGCGGGCGCGGATCCCGCCGGCGGCCGTCTCCGGCGGATCCGGCCGGCCTCCTCCTCCATCCACGGCGGCCGTGGCGGCGGATCCGGCGTCGGGAGCGGCGGTAACCCGCGTGAGGGCGACGCTCGCGGCGCGCTTCGGGGGCGGCGGATCGGCAGCAGCGGCCCGATCCGTCGACGCGATGACAGCGTGGCGGCGGATCCGTCGCGGCGGCGTGGCGGCGGATCCGTCGGCGAACGCAGCGTGGCGGCGGATCCGCGGACGCCGAAGCTTCGTGGGTCGCCGGATTCGCCGCCGGCGAGCATATGGCGGCGGATCCGACGGCGCGCGTCTTGGCGGCCGAAACCCTAGACGCCGCAGCCCGGAATGGGCTCGGCGGGCCTGTGTGGGTTTCTTCTTTTTATTTTTTTCGAATATGGGCGTGGCGGCACCCTAATGTGCCCGCCACGGTAAGATTTTCGTGGCGGCACCGCGTTGCCCGCCACGCATATTCTTCATCTTTTCCGCGTGACCTTTACTTGGTGACAGCACATTTGCCCGCCACGCAAAAATATATTTCGCCCGCCACGCAAAAGTGTTTAGGTACTAGTGTTAGAAGAATATTCCTATGTCATTCTTAATTACAAGTCATATCATATAATAATTAGTGCAATTAGACTTGGAGGAAATCATGGCTAAGATCAACTTTATATCTACACCTAAGGGATATTACTAAGGAAGATTATTAACCGCTCGTATCCTCTGGAATCAATGTTCGTGCCAAATTCAGAATTTAACCCAATGTGTGGGGTCTTCTTTAGCTCTTTTCTTGTTTAATCCCTGCAAAAGACAGATTCACCATACACTTGAAAAATGTTAGTTCAAATCATATTTCTATGTTGGTGGTTTTTTAATTTTTTTTGAGTTATGTTAATGGTTCATAATTGACATTAACTACCGTCAACACATGACAACAAGTAGATCATGTCAAAATAGTGGATAACGTGACATAAGCTCAAAAACACAACAACACATGATTGCCCTTGGGAACTCCGTCGGATCATTAAACTGTGCCTACAATCTCTCTATTATCTCTCTTTCTCTTTGTGAGAAGTGTGGCGGCCTACAATTGCATTGTTAAGGACAACAGAAAGGTGCTGAGTGCCATTTCCATTTCCTAGTCTTACACCGACCAACTGATTAGCAGTTGTTAATTACGTCGGTGGGTCTGAGCATTATTCTTCATATATATACTTGTACCCGAAAGCAAGCACCTCTAGTTCTTTTGCAAAAGGATCAAAGGAAACGTGGATCTTTCTTTAATCTTGCGAAAGGAAACCAACCAGCCGTAGGTTGTGCTGTTGTGATCGAGTACTGTATACAGGCTGCGGCATTGTGCGCGGCACTGTTTATTTATTTATCATGTACTTGTAAACCGAAATTCACCGTCTTGCAAGATGCCGGGCGATGGCTTCCAGCTACTGCTTGGTTCGCTCGGGAAGAAATTCACAGCGAAAAGCAACACGGAGGCAAGTGCGCGCAGACCTCCTTCGCTTCCCAAGTAAAATAGTGTAAGATCATGCTTGATGTTAAACTTATCAATGAGCTAGTGTTGTCATTAGACTGAAAGCTAAGGGTTACAACAGCATTACATACCTAGACTAGACTCCGCGGATAACAATAATAGTACAAGCCAGCCCACGGGCCACGGCCTATAGTGCCTAAAGTGAAAACTGAGGCCTCGTTTGGAAGCCCAAACCCACTTGGATGTACCGGCCATATGGAAACCTTTTATTTGGAAGCCGACACGGAGGTCAAGCTCAACTCGAGCCCTGCATTTTTTTCGTGGAGCTCCTGCAATGGCCCGACATTTTGTTATCCGAAACCGATTGGTTCAGTTCCTTGGG
The DNA here is from genome assembly GCA_015847255.1 of Hyparrhenia diplandra. Lineage (NCBI taxonomy): Eukaryota > Viridiplantae > Streptophyta > Magnoliopsida > Poales > Poaceae > Hyparrhenia > Hyparrhenia diplandra. The sequence continues at coordinate 82,910 of JADLZK010000673.1, read as the reverse complement.
TTTTCAGCACATTCGGTTCCGGTCCGTTCTTTGCAAAAAATCAGGAACGGATGAAATTGAGCTTTATTTGGTTATTTCAGTTTGGTTTCAGTTATAACTGAACTCATGACACCGATTGACAAAGTTAGAGAGGGGAAAAAGGAAACCGTTCTCCACAAAATGTGCCGCCGTCGAGCGCATCACCATCGAGCCTCTTTCCTCCATGTGAGACGCCGCTGAGCCCCTTTCCTCCATGTGGCTCATCATCGCCGAGCCCCTTGCCTCCGTGTGGCGCGCCACCGCCGACCGCGTGACACTCTGCGTGATCCATCACCGCTAGAGAGGGGAGCAGGGCCAGTAGGAAGGGGTACTGGGGAGCGACGAGGAGGGGAGCGAGTGGGGAGCAGTGGGGATTGGATGGGCAGGGGAGTGGAGAGCAGCCGGGATTGGTTGGGCAGGAGAGAGGAGTGGTGAGCGGCGAGATTGAGTGCGTGAGGCAAAAGGCGGGTACATGTGGGGCGATGGGTGAGGAGAGTAGGAATTTATACATTGGATTGTGCTTGTCACATGTAAAATCCATGGCGCCGGGAGACGTGCACCTAATTAAGTAGTATCCCCACGGAGCTATGTTGGCACAATAGCCAATTTCACCCTCTCAAACTACCACCATGTTTCACCACCTTATGTGCTAATACTCTGGTACTGTCGGGGACCTAAATATCGGGCCCCGAGACATTCTCCACACAACGAGAATTTGCCGGCCCATTAGGGCCCAAGAAAACCCAACCTACCACCATCCCGCTTCAAAGGACGGCCCAACGGCGACGGACCAAGGCCAAGGAGCCACGGCGATACATGAAGACGGAGCCGCCCACGGCGGCCCACAGTCACCACGACGAAGGAGCTCACTACGCTCGAGAAGGACAAGGTCGGGGACCTTTACAAGACGGAGAACCAGAACGGCTCCACGTCATCACCCGGCCGACCCAGGGCTCGGACTCTACCCAAATCTCCGTCTCGCCCGAGGGTGACCTAGCTCACCACCCTCGGGCGCATGGATTCCGCCTCGCCGAGGGTGGCCTAGCTCACCACCCTCGGGCGAAAAAATCCCGCCTCGCCCGAGGGAGACCCAGCTCTCAATCCTCGGGCGAGGTGGCCCAACCCACTCACCCAGGGTCGCTGACCCCGGGCATGGGAGGTTCCGTCTGGAGGAAGGGAAACAGCTGCATTTAATGTAGCCGCACAGCAGACGAGGCGCCGGGCCATCGATGCCGCCTTAGATCAAATCGGCTGCCAAATCGCTCCCAATCCGGCCATGGGACACAAAGCTGAACCGGTGACGTATTACGCCGCCCAAGACGGGAAAAAAACAGACAACACTTGTTCATTCTCGAAACACCACCAAGACGCCACGACGGGCCGGACCCTCGGGCTCATGACACGCCACGACCGGCGTTCTGGGACCGCCCCTCGCCATGCGGATTGTGAGGGACGCCTCACAATCCTCGGGGCGCACTGGAACGCACGCCCGCCATCGATCGACGCCGCGTGTCTTCATCAAACAACGCCCAAGCTAACCAACCCTCGGCCGCGCGCATGCAACAAGTGTAGCCTCGGGGAATTAGCCACCTGGGCATCCACATATGTAAACATTACCTCCCTCTTCCTACTATAAAAGGGGGAGTAATGCCCCATTAGCGGGGGATCCGGACCCAAACGGAAACCAGAAGGGACAACCACCACCACCACCACTACCACGATCGTGGGGCTTAAGACCAGCTTCTCTCCCCTCACGCTTTGTAACCCCTACTACGAGGTCTCCTTTTGAGCGCGAGGTAACATGAGCGGGACACCACCCGGCCGGACGTAGGGGCCCCATTGGCCTCGAACCGGGATAAACCCACCGTGTCCGTGTCCATCTTGCGCGACGCCATTTGGGGAGGAGGCACACGGCCTAGAAATTCTTTATTGCCGGCACCGAGGCACCCCAAAGCTCTCGGAAAACGCCGGCGCTTGGCGCGCCCGGGTAGGGGACGCGCCGTGTGCAATCCACATCTCCATCGGCCCTCATGGCGTTTCCACCTTCGTTTCCACCCTGCTCGCCGGAGCACGAGCTCTCGCGCGGGACACCGCTGTTCTTCGGGACGCTGGAGTTCGTGGCGCTCGGTCACAACTATGAGATGATCCTTTTGCCTGACATGACCGCGAAAGAAGGGCAAGATCGGCCCGATGCGGCGTGTCCGCCATCACGGCCGCCCGTGCAAGACGGGCAAGGCGGATCCACCGGCGCACCGGGCGCTCGTTCACGCAAGCTGTTCGAATCCGACGACGCACCACCAGTGCCGACTCACAGGAGGGTCCCCAGGAACCCTAGGCACCGGGAAGATCCTTCCTCGGCGCTCGCCCACGGCAGGATGCCCAGAAACCCTAATCGTCGGGAGAACGCGTCCACGCTGGTACCGAAGGAATCCGTAATCCTCGCCCGGCCGGAAACTTCGCTTGAAGCCGCCCCGCGGAGAGCGCGGCCGACTGCCCGCCGTCCCCGAACGCTATCCCACGACGACATTACGCGGAAGAACGCATCCGCCAAAGGATGCCGCAGGACCCCGCCCCGCCTCCTCGTCCGGCACGATTGGGGCCATGTCCCGAGAACTCGGCGGAATTGCACTACCGTCCGGAGAACGAGGGACTTCCTCGCGCGACGACGGTGCCCGAAACCGACGACGAGGGCGACTATTATGACCCTACGGCGGGAATGCTACAACATAGAACAAGATGGCCGCCTCACCGACGCCTCCGACGAAGATGAGGCGGGCGTGCCGCCACGACGGTCGCGTCACGGCACCGGCGGCTTCCGCCCGTCCAGCTGTTGGCGGCGCCGGCTTTGCCGGCCGCCAGAATGTGCGGCGCGGGATCGCAAGACGGGATCCGCGTAGAGTCCGCTGCGACCGACAAATGGAGTGGAACATCCAGCGGGGGCAAGCCCGGTCACGGCGAGGCCCGGGCGCCCCGATCGCAACGGCGGCGGGCGTGGCGGACCTCGACGGTACCTCCACTTCGACATAGCGGCCCCGTTCAAATGAGCCGGCCTCAGCGTGGCGGCGGCCGCCATCTTGGTAAGCGAAATGCCCAACCCTCTACCGCCGGGGGGAGCGCATTCGAGAGGGCCTACGACATCTCCTCGACAGGGGCGGCCGTACAACAAAGCGGAGAGCTCCGCTTCCCAGATCGGGCCGCGACGCCACGGCGACGGAGGAGTCCGGGCAAAGTCGACAGGGCTCCATCCGACTGAAAGGCGAGCCGAGCCTCTCGCAAGGCGGTCCGGAACGCCTAGTCGACAACCGCAAAGAACCGCCGATGCGAGCGCATAGAAGACCCCCGCCGAGACCATAACCGAGGCGCCCGACCTCGGGGAAGAAATCAGCAGCGGCCCGAGGGCTCGCCCTGAGGCGGCTCACCTCGGGGCGACCGTCGGGACGAGACGCGCAAAGTGCGTCGGGAAGACCGAGGGTACTCCCCCGGATCCACCCGCCACGGGCCTTCACAAGGGATATCGGGAGGGCACCAAACACTCGACCTCCTCGGGGTGGATAAGTCCAAGATCCGCCCGGGAGGGCCGGCATTCAACGGCGCCGTCCCCGGCAAAGCAACCGAAGCCCCTCGGGCATCGACTGCCGGGTTTTTCGAGAGACCCCTCGAACTTCGTGCAAGAGACTCTCACCTTTGAGATCCTCGGGGTCCGGGGTACATACCACGCACTCCTCGGGGCGGCCTTGCTATGCCAAATTCATGGCCGTCCCAAATTACACCTACCTCAAGCTCAAGATGCCGGGGCGAAGGGTGTCATCACGACCGGCCCCTCACATCACCATGCATATGAGTGCGACGTGAGAGAGCGTGGAGTACGCCGAGGCGCCGCCATCGCCGAGGCACTCATTGCCGGCGCGGCGAAGAAGAGCTTCGAAGAAATCACGATCGAGCACGAGGCCAAGCGCCGCGCTAGGAGCTTTGAGCCCTCCTCGGGCACCAAGAAGATCCCACTCGATCCCAAGCAACCGAAGGAGAAGCTGCCGACCATCGCCTCGGGCGGATCCAAAATAGCGCGCGACTTCCTCCGTGCGAACGCCAAGACGCTTATGCGGGGGACCCTCGGACATGCCAGGCATACCGAGGGATGTCGCCGAGCACTCCCTAGACATCCGACCGTGGCTCGGCCCCGCCATGCGGCGCTGCGCCGTTTTGATGACGCCAGCGGAAGATCATCTACGAGGAGATCCACAAGCTTCGGGGAGGCCGGATTCATAAAGGAAGTATTCCACCCGCAGTGGTTAGCTAATCCTGTATTAGTAGAAAAAAGAATGGAAAATGGAGGATGTGTGTGGACTACACTAGTCTCAACAAAGCATGTCCGAAAGTTCCCTTTCCTTTGCCTCGAATCGACCAAATTGTCGACTCCACCGCGGGATGCGAAACTTTGTCCTTTTCTCGATGCATATTCCGGTTACCACCGGATCAAAATGAAAGAGTCCGACCAGCTCGCGACTTCGTTCATAACACCCTTCGGGATGTATTACTACCTCACAATGCCCTTGGGGCCGAGGAACGCCTACGGGCTACGGCAAAGTGCATGCAACTCATCTTCTGAGAACTCATCGGGAGGATCGTGGAAGCCTATGTCGATGACATAGTGGTCAAATCCAAGAAAACTGCGGACCTCGTGGGAGACCTCGGGGAAACCTTCGAAAGTGTCTAAACAAGAAGGGAGTCAAGCTCAACCCCGAAAAATGCGTGTTTGGGGTCCCCCGAGAGAATGCCGCCGGGCTTCATCGCCTCACAACGAGGCATCGAAGCAAACCCAACCAAGGTTGACGCAATCACGAGGATTGGGCCAATCCGAGACCTCAAAGGAGTTCGAAAGGTTATGGGGCGCCTAGCTTCCCTAAGCGGGTTCATCTCCGCCTCGGGGAAAGGGGGCCTCCCCCATCTATCGGCTCCTTCGCAAGACTGAGCACTTTGCCGGACCCCGAGGCCGAAGAAGGCCTCGGCAGCCTCAAGCTCTCGACTAGACCACCCCGGTCTGGTGCCGCCAAACCAGGGAGAGACCTTGCTCCTCTCGTCCACGGCCCACTACCCGGGTAGTCGGCGGCGGTGGTCGTAGTGGAGCGTCGGGGAAGAGGGCACACGTTGCGGTTCAACGCCCCTGTACTTCATCGGTGAGGTGCTTTCCGACACCAAGACTTCGGTACCATGCGAATGCAAAAACTCTTTATGCGCCATCGTCAAATGACGCGAAGAAAACCGTCATTACTTCCTCGCACCCCGTCGCCGTGGTATCCTCATTTCCCTCGGGAGATCATCGAGAACCGAGAGGCCACGGGAAGAGTGGCGAAGTGGGCGGTGGAGCTCATGGGCGAGATAATATCATTCCTGCCTCGCAAGGCGATAAAATCTCAAGTCCCGGCCGATTTGTGGCGAATGGATCGATACAAAGAATCGCCCCGAACAATCCGGGCCGAGTCTTTGGACCATGTATTTCGACGGGTCCATGATGAAGACGGGTGCGGGGGGCGGTTTGCTCTTCATCTCACCCTCGGGTTCACACAAGGTACACCATCCGGTTGCACTTCCCAACCTCCAACAACGTCGCGGGAATTTAGGCACCGGTCAACGGTCTCGGGATCGCGGCGGACCTCGAATCCGACGGTTGGAAACCGGGGGGATTCTCAACCGGTTATTGACCAAGTCATGAAGGCCTCGGCATGCCACGACCCCAAGATGGAAGCGTATTGCCAAGAGGTGCGCAAACCGGAGGAAAAGTTCCATGGGCTTGAGCACAAGCACACCCCCAAGACGCTACAACGAAGCTGCGGATGAACTTGCCAAGGTCATTTGCGACCACGAGGAACAGTTCCCGAACGTACTCACCGAGATCTCAACGAGCCCTCGGTTAAGTACACACCACGGAAATACCCTCGGTTGGCGGGAGACAACTCGAACAGACCCAGGCCAGGCCATGGCGGTCGACAAAGCCCCGACCGAGAGAACCTCTATTGAAGTACCTCCACCAAGGAGAATTACCCAGGATAAGACCGAGGCTTGCCAGGTTGGCCCGAAGGGCAAAATCCCTTAACGCTAATTGGAGACAAAAAGAACTCTACAAGAAAGGAGCCTCGGGAATATACATGTGATGCATACCCTCGGCGGAGGGCAAAGATTTGCTTGAAGACACCCACCAAGGGAGTGTGGCCATCACGCCGCCCAGGACCCTAGTCGGTAAAGTCTTGACGGGGCTTCTCACGGCCCTCGGCGTCACGGGACGAATGAAGTCATGCGCACCCGCGGGGGTGCCAATTCTGTGCTGCGGGGACTCACCTACCGGCGCAAGCCTGCGGACCATACCTCGACATGGCCGTTTGTAGTATGGGGGCTCGATATGATCGGTCCCCCCGAAAAGGACGCTGGAGGACACACTCATATCCTAGTCGCCATCGACAAGTTCTCCAAATGGATCGAAGCCCGAACGTGGTGAACCCTCGAGCGAGAGGAAACGGTGAAGTTCTTTACGAACATCATTTCCCCGTTTGGAGTTCGAACTCCATCATCACGGATAACGGAACCAACCGTGGGAAAAAAGTTCCTCGACTTTTGTGGTGACTACGGCATCCGGGTTGACACATCGCCGCGGGCCCACCCAAGGACCAACGGTCGGTGGAGCGTGCCAATGGCATGATCTTACAAGGCCTCAAGCCAAGGATCTTCAATCACCGAACCAAGACGGGAAGAGGTGGTACCAGGAGCTACCGTCGGTTCTATGGAGCCTTCGAACAACAAAAAAGCGAGCCACGGGCTTCACCCCATTCTTTCTAGTCTATGGAGCCGAGGCGATCTTGCCCTGGACATTGAATATGGGTCCCCTGTGTCGCGAGCCTACACCGAGCATGGCAACCAAAGATGCAAGGCAAAATTCCATCGACCAAGTTGACGAGGCCCGAGGCGTCGCGACTTCTCAATTCAAAGAAGATACCCGGCCAAGCTCTTCGAAGTATCACGCCAGAGCGACTAAAGCCTCGGAGTTCCAAGTCAATGACCCCGTACTCGGGCTAAGCAAGATAACAAAGGGCGTCACAAGCTCACGCCACATTGGGAAGGGCCATATTTCATCGCAAAATACTAAGGCCCGGAACCTACAAGCCGAAAAACGAGAAGGGTGAAGTCTACTCCAACGCATGGAACATAGAACGACTATGTCGCTTCTACCCTTAACTCGCACTAGAAGTTAAACACCTATGTTTTTTAGTTCAATAAAAGATCTACATCTTTTACGAAGAGAAACTTTTGTGCATGCCTTAAGGGAGTCTTAGCCTCGTCCCAAGACAAGACTAAAAAACCCTCGGGGGCTACATGGGGACCCTGGGGACCCCCTCGTTCTTTTTCGAAACTTTTTTTTTTCCCAAGAAAAAAGTTTTCCTTCGCACACTCGGATCGATCGTTTAAGTTGCGAAGGTCGCACCCGCACAAATCCTAAGTGAGGTAGCGTCGAGCCAAACGGATCGCCCCTGGCACCCGACGGACCGCCCCAATGGCATCCATGCTCACTATCTCGCGAACGGAGAAAAGCGGCGACCCTACCACACAATAAGCGAGAAGTTCGAGAGACGCAACACAATATAAACGCACCGCCTAGGTCCCGTGCCTCGGGTAGCACCATTGTTTATGCATACTTCTCTTACACACTTGACTTTTCATACAAGGGGAGATCGGGCGTCCACGAGCCTCGGCCACCCGCTTCACGATCGGCCGCTAAAGCGACATCCGCGGAGGCAACATCCCGGGCGGCATCTCCCTGGAAGCGGCGCCGGGCCCGGCGGCGCATCCCCGAGAGATCATCATCAAAGATCTCCGTGTCCGCCTCATAGCTTGACTCTATGGGGAATACCGAGGGAACACCTCATCTTCAAATAGAGAGGCCGCCTTGTTGCAAAGACCATCCACGGAGTCGCATAACTCCTCTTGGTCCCGCGCGGCATCGCCGGCCTTCCTGCAGGTCGCCGCCCCGTCATCGCCGAGCCAAGGGAAGAAGCCACCCGCGACATTGTTCGCACTGGCGCCACCGAAAATGCGAAGCACCCGCCATACACGTCCGCACGCCCCCCAAAGCGCCCCGAGAGTCCTCGACTGGAGGAAGCCGCCCCACCTGGCCAAGCGACCGCGAGCCGAGGGCCCAACCTCCCAGTTGTCCGCCCCAAAGCGGCGGATAAAAAGTCGACAGGGCCTCTTCCAGCTCCCGGTATGATCCTCGCTCCGCTCTCCAACCACCGGTAGCAGCCGCGGTCTCCACCCGCCCCTGCCCGGACCTTCTCCGCCTCCGCAACAGGCACCAAAGGCGACGCCAACAAGATGAAGGGATCAAAGACGCGAGAATCTTACCGGGAGAAGACGTGCCTTGGCGCCGGTACCGCGACGGATCACGTCGTGCTCCTCCTCGGCGACTTGTGGAGCTGGTCCTTCCCTTCGAGGGTTTCCCCCTCGGACACCGGCCCCGATGCGGGTATTCAAGGCGTCGCACATCTCCACCCGCTTCCTCGCCTCCTCCCGTGATCGGTCCCCGCTCGTCATTGGCCTCCCCCGGGGCCGGAGGGAGGGGCGAAAGCATCCTCAAAATCTTGGCTCAACCGAGCCATCTCAACCGCCATCTTGTCGGCCTCGGACCGCCTTGACGAGCTCTGCCGCCAAAGCACGGTCCGAGACTCCTCTCCCTCGGCAAAGGCGTGAAGGGACATCTCGCTCTGGGCTGGATCGGCTTCACCCGCGCGTCCGGGGCGTTCCAATTCGAACGTTCGGCGAAGGAGCTCGGACTTCTCCCGGCGACCTGCCGGAGACTCGCAACGAGACACCACCCATTACGACGCATACACAAAGACGGTGAAGCGGGGAATAGCAGCCAAGACACTCACCGCGTCGCCTCCACGACGCTGGTCAATGCGTCGCCAATCTTCGCAAATGAGGCCCACTTGGCGGATCTGCTCATGAGTTTTCCACGCCAGGGACCTTGGGACGTCGTCGATCACCACAATACCGGACCCCCGGCACGTCACCCAAGGTCAAGGGAGGACCACCCCGGTTTGGCTCCGTGGGGAGTATCGCCTCCACCGAGCAACTCCCACGCTCGAGGGAACCGGACCAATAAAAGTCGAAAGGGGTCCTTCGCTGCGCGACCACCCGGGCACGATCCTCACCATCGGCGAGGGGCGATGCCTCGCCAAGGACCGCGTCGACCGGGCGCATGAAGCAACGGGAAGTCGGGATTGTATCCTCATGAACCCCGGATCGCCAGAGCCCGGCGCGATACGGGGGGCCTCGTCTCCGCCGCCTCGAAGAGCTCCTCCACGAAAACTCCCCTGACGGCGGAGCTTGGCTCCCACGAGAGGGCGCCTCGCCGTGAGTCCCCGCGCCGAAGCCGGCGCCGCGCCCCCGTTTAACCCTCCAAGTCGATCACCATCGGCCGGGTGGATGACCCGCCATCGCCGCTGGGGGCTTGCCCCACCTCGAAAGGGGGAAGTCTCGGTCGTCCGCCAGCCCAATCCCTCCCGAGGCTCGAGGGATGGCACCACGGGGGCCCAACGCGATGAGGCGACGTCTTGACGAGACGACCCCGGCTTCAGCCCCTAGAGGCCCGAGCACTGCCTTTAGGGCCTTCTTGGGTGTAAGGTCGGAGTGAGGGCCCCCCGCTTCGGGAAGTCAAAGACGCGTCGGATAAAAAGCCGCAAGATACTAGAAGAAAAGCCAACTACAAAGGCACAAAGGGACTCACGAGGCCCGAGGGATTGCCTTGGGTGGGGCCGAGGCACGGAAGGTCAGCGACTGGGCATTGCACTTGACGCCGCAGGCGGCTCCTCCACGGTTCGCACGGATGCCGCCTTACGGGTGGCGTCCACCGGCCTCACCGGGCCACGCCTTGCGGCCGGAGCGCCTCTGGAAGGCGATGGCTCTTCCCGCCCGGGCGGCCTTGTAGCGCCAAGGTACCCACATCGGGTGGGCCATCGGGCCACAGTGGTCCCCGGCTCTTCCCGCCGAGCACTCGGCCTTGTAGCGCCAAAGGTACCCACATTGGGTAAAACCCTCGGGCCACCCGGTGGTCCCCAGCTCTTCCACATAGAGCGGCCTTGTAGCGCCGAGGTACCCACATCGAGTAAAACCCTCGAACCACCCGGTGGTCTCGGGGCCTCATTTGAAGGACCCTCGTTGGTCCCGGCTACCTCGGAACACCTCGGGCTCGGGCTCATAACCCCCCAGGTAATTCGGCAACACGGCTCGGTCCCCGAGCCCCCGATCATCGTCAGGCGAGTTCACGGCGAACTCATCCTTCTCCTCATCCTCGTCCTCCTCGGTGGGTCGGGTATCGAGCGCAGCCCCCACCTTTTGCTTTCGGCCCGGCGATTGGCACGGGCCACATTCCTCTTCTTCTTCTCCTCCTTCTTCAACGCCTGCGTGCTCTCCCGCTTCGTTCGAGCGGGGTTCACGTCTTGGCGGCGGCATCCAATTGGGCACGAGGGCGGAGGAGAGTCGTGATAATTCAAACGACCACTGCAAGGAGATGGAGTAAGGACCACCGCGGTGGCAAAGAAGGTGGCAACAAGACAATACAAGAATCACGAGAAACCAAAAAGGCGCTTACCAGGACATGTACCCGCGAGGCGGGCGCATAGGGATCTCCGGGATCTCGGACGGGGTATTGGACCCCAATGCCTCCTTCACCCTCTTGGCCGGGCCATCGGTGGAAAGCGAAGGGAGGACATTCGAGACTCTTCAAGGCCGGCGTAGGAGGTCATCGATACATGAGCAAAGGGCGAGCCATCAATGGCAACACCCGACGCCGATGAAAGGCGGCGACCACGTCGGCTGCGTTCACACCACCATCTCGAGCCGCGAGGATCGCTTTTGCCTCGTGCCCTCCAACCGGGGATGATCCGTCCGAGGGAGGACCCCGAGAACCACTTCTCCTGACGATGCTTGAGAACGCGCCGCCGTGTACGCGGGAAGCGCATTCCCATCATTGCGGAGGTAGAACCACCGGGTCCCGCCACCCTTTGTTGGAGGAGGTAAGCTTGGAAAGGATGTACCCATCAGCTCGGTTCGGCCTCGGGCTCTCGATCGGACTTGGAGCGCGCAACCACCAACGCCAACGCCCCCATGGCGCACCCTTCGCCACCGGGCGTGGTAAGGTCCGCCTTAAAAACCACAACCAAAGGTCCCAATGCGGCTCGATCCCGGGAATCCCTCACGAGGGGTGATTTAAGATGGCGGCCCGGGAGACCGAAGTTTGGGGCGATGGTGAAGCTCAATGTCGTAGTAATGAAGGATCGCGGATAAACCGCCCGCCTTAGGCATCCCGAACCCACCGGTGAAGATCGATCGGGCTCACCACGTAGCCATCGAGGGGGTTAGGCTCCTCCTTGGTCCAATCAGGGGGCTATCCACTCCGTCGCTCGGTATTGGTGCGGGGACGAAGAAGCCCTTCCTCGACAAGGCGCGAAGCTTCTCCTCCGTCGCCGACGTTCTCGGCCATGGCTCGACATCGAGCACCTCCCTCGCATTGTCACCACCACGGTTGCGCCATAGGGGAGCGGATGAGCGAGGAACAACCCGCCCAGCCAACAATACCGCCGCGCCGCGAGCACAAGGCAAGTGGAACTCTCCCACAATCTCTCCTTATCCTCCTTTCTATTTCCTAATTCTTTGCAATGAGAGGCAAGGAGGCGATAGCAAGAACAAAGGAGAATCGTGACGCCGCCGCCCCGGCCAACCCCAAATTTATAGGGAAAGGAAGGCAAATCGCCCGGCTGGGCAAATGAACCGACGCTGGAATAAACGCCCGCGATGGAACGGAACCCGCTCATCCAACGGCTCGGCCGCCGAGCCGTCCGATCAAGGGCATAATGCACCTAGATGGCGCTCTCGATTGCGCCTCGACAAGAGCCACCGGCCCGTCCCATCGGACCGGAACCGCACGCCGCCTGGCCTTGGCGAGGAGACACCTCACCTCGCCTTCCATTCGGGGTAAAACCATCCGGCCGCCCATATCCAAAGAGCGCCCGGACCCTAAGGGGCAAAAAGTCGGTTCGATGACGGTTCCTACTTCCGCGGGAACCAAACGAGCCTCGGGCGGCGCGACATCAACGTGCACCTTACGTTCCCGAGGTTGCCGGTTGGGCCCCCACGGGGTTTCTCTGGTCGCCTCGGGATAACCCGAGCCGGGGGCGAGGATGGAAATGCACAACCGGCTATACACGGGCCCTCACCGGGGCTCGGATTTCTGAACGTGTTTAAGACCGCGGGTCTTTGTTTATAGAGATGTCCCATCCGTGGGAGGCCTACGAGGCCCTCGGGGGTTGACTTTATCAAACCCCGAGATCCGCTAAACGGTCCGTAGGTTCTTATGGGGTGAATCCTAGATCACACAAAGGCCCTTGCTCTCCGGCGAGGGCACGGGCACCCCGCTTTAAACCGGCCTAACAGCTCTCTCGAGCGTGTCACATTCGACTTACAGGGCATTGTGGCGTCTCCCCTCCTCCTCCCTTCCGGGAGGGCGACGAGGAGCGTGTACTCAAAGTCGAGGAAGCCCGGGGCGACCTTGAGCACATAAAGCGGGCCTCGGGCCGCCCCGCGCAAAACAAAATGATCCTCAGACAAACAAGCGCAATATAGAGCTACTTTCGGCCTTGCGGCGTGTGAGGTTTAAAAGACCTCGAAGGAATCCGCCATTCCTCAGAGGCCTCGGGGGGATACCCCAATGGTGAAGCACCTTGCCCATTGTAGACGCAACCACCCCGAGAAGAAAACACCCAAGGCGGCGGAGCGGCACAACCCCGAGGCGAGTCCCACTCGCTCGGGGCTCGAGGCTACCGGCGGGGACCTAAATATCGGGCCCCGAGACATTCTCCACACAACAGAATTTCTGCCGCCCATTAGGGCCCGGTAAAACCCGACCTACCACCATCCCGCTTCAAGGACGGCCCAACAAAGCGACGGACCGGGCCAAGGAGCCACGGGCGCGCATACATGAAGACGGAGCCGGCCCACGAGCGGCCACCACAGAGTCACCACGGCGAAGGAGCTCACTACGAGAAGGACAAGGTCGGGGACCTTTACAAGACGGAGAACTTAACGGCTCCACGTCATCACCCGGTAGACCCGGGGCTCGGACTCTGGAAATCTCGGTCTCGCCCCGAGGGTGACCTAGCTCACCACCCCTGGGCGCGTGGACTCCGCCTCCTCGAGGGTGGCCTAGCTCACCACCCTCGGGGCGAAAAATCTCCGCCTCGCCCGAGGAGACCCGGCTCTCAATCCTCGGGCGAGGTGGCTCGCAACCGACACCCGGGTCGTACCCCCGGGCATGGGAGGTTCCGTGCGGAGGAAGGGAAACAACAAGCATTTAATGCGGCTGCGCGGACGAGGCGCGCCAGGGGCCATCGATTACGCCAGATCAAATCGGCTGCCAAATCGCTCCCCAATCCGTGATGGGACACAAAGGCTGACCGTGGCGTATTACGCCGCCCGGCCCGGGGAAAGCAGGACAACACTTGTTCATTCCGAAACACCGCCAAGACGCCACGACGGGCGGACCCTCGGGCTCATGACACGCCACGACCAGCGTTCACAGGACCGCCCCTCGCCATGCGGATATTGAGGGGGCGCCTCACAATCCTGAGGCCGCACTGAGGAACGGCACGTCGCCATCGAATCGGGGGCGCGTGTCTTCATCAAACAACGCCCATGCCAACCAACCCTGGGCGCGCGCATGCAACAAGTGTAGCCTCGGGAATTAGCCACACGGGCATCCACATATGTAAACATTACCTCCCTCTTCCTACTATAAAGGGGGAGTAATGCCCCATTAGCGGGGGATCCGGACCCAAACGGAAACCGTAAGGGACAACCACCACCACCACCACTACCACGATCGTGGGGCTTGAGACCGCTTCTCTCCCTCACGCCGCTTGTAACCCCTACTACGAGCTCTCCTTTGAGCGCGAGGTAACACGAGCAGGACACCACCACGCCGGGCGTAGGGCCCCCGTTGGCCCGAACCAGGGATAAACCCACCGTGTCCGTGTCCATCTTGCGCGACGCCATTTTGGGGAGGAGGCACACGGCCTAGAAATTCATTATTGCTTGCCGGCACCCGAGGCACCCCAGGGCTCTCGAAAAAACGCCGACAGTACCGCTCGAGACCCTCGGGGGCCGGGATGACCGCCTCCACCTCGGGCGGGGGTATGTCTCACGCGAGATTTAGTGGCGACTCCTTCGCCTGGCTCCTTTTCTTCATCTACTTCCTTCCTCTAGAAGACAAGCCCGCGCTCCACCCCTCTGTACCTCTTTTTTTTTCACTGCCATGACCTTCCCTCCCCTACGGCAATAAAAGGGGAGGCAGACCCTCCTAGTGTGACAAGTGAACACAAGTTCATACCTCACACACTTAGCTTCCCCGATCAGATACTCAAGCCATTTGAGCACACTCGAGCTTGGAGCACACTCACACGCGCACTCACCTAAGACTTGGGAGCTTCTTCATTTTCTCTCAACCGTTTGTACACCCCTACGACAAACCAAACCAAAATACGTGAGTCACATGCTCGCTGCCGGACTAGGAACGTTACGCCCAAACCCATGATAAATCCATTGTGTCCAAATCATTTACCATCCGAGCAAGACGTCTAAACACAAAATTACTGGTTGGTGTTAGTTCAAAACACGGGGACCAGGTAGGGGACCTCTGTGTTCTTCTAGCTGTCCGCACCAAGCTAGGATATGCTTAACAATGTTCACGTATATAAATATTTTAGTGCCGATTCGGAGCCAGAGGTCTGCATGCCATGTGTTCGTATTCGTGAGCGGCCACAAGTGATCGAAATACTGGGTAGTTGACTGAGGCTAGACTTCTCTTAATTGAATAGGTACAAACACGTACGACAAGAGCAAATGAGCCACCACATCAAATTTGGTTGTAATGCACTGATTAGTTTCACCTGTTCTGAATATAGTATAAGGATCGGGTGTTTTTGTTCACGCGTGGAAAGCTGAACTGCTGAACTATACAAAGCTAGCACATTCTGAAAAAAGTCTATTAGTCTTGTCGAGATATTAAAAACGCAAGCCAGATATATAGATGGTGACACTGCTGGTAGGAAAAATGTTTTTACCGGCTGTTAAACCAGGGTCTATGAAATTAAATGCTGATTTCCATAATGCAAGCAAAAAGTAGTCGGAAAATACATGGGCCAATTGTGGAACTGCCCCTATTCTGAAGGCTAATTGTTCGCTTTGCCCCTATTTTTTAAACCGAACACCCTGTTTGCCCCTGGTTTTGCCACTTCGTCATGTTCTGAAAAATTGAACCCCCCAAAAAAGTTTATAAAACAGGAAAAAAAAAAAAAGACCACCATACCCCTTCTTTCCTAAACAGGCATCTCCTCTCCCTTGTTCTCTCGGTCCCGACATTTCTCTCCCCGCTACCGGGCGGCGCTTAGGGTTTGAGAAAGAGGCCGGCGGGGCGGTGCGGCGGCAAAATGGGCGGGCAGATCCGTGCACGCCGTTGGGCGGAGTGGGTGCAACGCACCGCCGTCGTCGCCGGGGCCCGAGTGCCGCGAGTGCCGTCCGGGGTGCCACGCGCACCGTCGGGCCGACCGGCGGGCGAGCTACGTCTTGAGTTGTGGGTGCCCGACACCCACTCAAATTTGAAAAAGAAACGATGTTAGAAACTGATTTCCACCATGGTTTTATATAAAATTTTCATATCTATACAAGAGCAAGGCACCACGGGAGGCTCCACGAACCTCTACGCCACTGCGTGTACATTTTTTTTTTTAGATAATGGATGAGTCAACAAACATCCGCCTCTACATCCATGGATGTACACAACCAAATTATTACAAGAGAACGAATAACGAAAAGCACAAGACAAGTCTCTAAATCGAATAAAGAGCACTAAAGTAGATGATAAATGTGCTTCGACCCTCTCATTGGAAACCTACAAAGTAATCACTTCTAGTTTCCTCGCTAATTTGCGAGAGTGTGTTCTTGTCTTGTTCATCATGCCGTGGGACCGTAAACGTAACCAATAAGCTACTTTGAAAATAACCCGTGACAAGGAGAAAACTTTCATTTTGTTAAAGATAATGTCGTTACGACAAATAAAATGGCCCAACAAATAGCCGCAACACCAACCCAAATCAGATTTCTAATCTTTTTATTCTGATTACTAAGCCAAGAACCAAATATATGGCTTATAGAAACAAAGTTGATTAAGGCCAAGAGCATAAAAGATAATCCTCCAAACCGTTTTTCGAATCTGCACGCATAATCTAGGAAAAGATGTTGGATAGACTCATTTATATTACAACCAACACATTTCTCGCTTCCTTTTCAGTTTTTGCTAGCAAGGTTATCTTTTGTTAAAACAACTCTCTTTTGAAGGAACCAAAGGAAGATCCTAATCTTTAGAGGAAGTTTCAACTTCCAGATCAATTTATGTCGAAAAGGTGATTGATTGTCAATGAGATCCGTGTATAAAGATCTAACGAATAATATAACACGATTTGGTTAAGTTTCATTTGAAAGTATCTAAACCTTCCACCAATTCAACATGATTGATCTCATTGCTACAAGATTATTCCAGTCAATTAGATTGTTCCCCACGAGGACCTTCGAAAGATATGTGTAGAGGGCTCGTGGCCATCACTTTTTGCAAAATGTGCATGAGGATCCCACACTATGTTGTACGCTGATGGATATCTAACTTTGAAAGGAATTCCTCCTACCCAAGTGTCATCCCGTGTTTAACTTTGTTCCCATCTTTGATAATGAAGGAACCTTTGGCCATTACCTCGTCTTTAATACGCATGAGACCCCTCCGGAAATGGGAGTCATGAGGTTTAGCCTTAACCTGGGTGAGTGATTTAGACCTAAGATATTTGTTTGTTAGAATAGTTTACCAAATGCCATTACTGTTTAGCAAACTTACTAACCATTTTGCTAATAAGCATTTATTTTGTAGGTTTAGATCTAGGATGCCTAAATCCCCTTGTCTTTAGGTCGACACAAGATGTCCCATTTCTCGAGTCTATATTTGTGTTTCTCTGAGGATCCTTGCCAAAAAAACCTTGATCTAAAATGGTCAAGATTTTTAAGAACTGCTTTGGGGATTTCAAAGAAGGACATCATAAACATGGGTAGATTGCTAAGTACCCGAATTAAGCGGGACTAGCCTTGCCTCCATAAGATAAGTACTTAGCTTTCCAACAAGAGAGTCTTTTCTCAAAACGTTCCTCAACCTTCCTCCATTCAGAGTTGAGGAGTTGTCTATGGTGTATAGGAATCCCTAAGTATCTAAAAGGGTATTCGCCAACATTACAACCAAAGAGATCGATATAATATTCCTCCATCTCTTTGGGCTGCACCATAACGAAGATCTCGCTCTTGTGGAAGTTGATCTTTAGGCCTGATAATTATTCAAAGGCACATAGCAAAAGTTTTAGATTTTTTGCTTGTTCCGGGTCATGATCAAGGAAGATGACAGTATCATCAGCATATTGTAAAATTGACAATCCGTCATCTAGCAGATGAGGGATAACTTCTCTTACTTGACCATCGACCTTTGCTTTGTGAATAAGGAGAGCCAGCATATCAGCCACGATGTTAAATAAGATGGGGACATAGGATCCCCGACGGAGTCCCCGCTTAGCTTGGAAGTATGGACCAATATCATCATTAACTTTGATTCCAACGCTTCCACCTGTCACCATTCCTTGAATTCAGTTACACCAACGTGGTGAAAAACCTTTCATGCGCAGAGTTTGCTGAAGAAAGGACCACCTGACTTTATCATATGCCTTTTCAAAATCAATTTTAAAAATAACGCCTTTTCTCTTTTTGGTATGAAGCTAATGGATAGTTTCATGTAGTATAACTACTCCTTCCATGATATTCCTTCCCAGGCATAAAGGCGGTTTGTGTGGGACTGACAATAGTCTTAGCCACTCTATTCAATCTAATTGTGGCAACTTTAGTAATTTTGAAACTAACATTCAGGACACAGATGGGTCTATACTTTGTTGTATTTTAATAGCGTTTGAGTTTTGGGAATTAGGGTAATAATTCCAAAATTTAAACTAAAGAGGTCTAACTCCTCTCTATGAAATGCTGAGAAGAGAAACATGAGGTCATCTTTAATTATATTCTAGAAGACTTGGAACAATTCAGCAGGGAACCATCTGGACCTGGTGCTTTGTTATGCTCCATCTGAAAAACAACGTCTCTCACTTCAGATTCAGTGAAGTCACTTAGAAGCATAACATTTTCTTCTGGGGTCACTTGTGGAATAGCAGAAGTTTGATCTTCCATAAGTGAAATATCAGTATTATCTGGAGCCCCGAAAAGGTTTTTATAGAATTGAGTAATATGACTTTTAAGCTAATCTACGCACACAACATTACCTTGATCATCTTCAAGTGTGTAGATTTGTTGTTTGCGATGTTTACCATTAGCCATCAGGTGGAAGAATCTAGTATGCGCTGCGTGTACGTACTCTGGCATCTTCTGCCGGCTGTCCACCGCTGCCCTGCGAGCTGCGTGTACGTATTCGGCTACCACGACCCGGCCGGCCGGCCGGCGGGCACACCGTACACGCACGCGAGACGCGATATTCTACTCGGCTCGCAGTCGCAAACTTGGCGATCACAAGTGTCATGATGCGGCTACAGATACGCTGCCGGCTGCTCACGGTGGTAGCTGTACGATCGATCGGATCACGGCACGGGGCCGCGTGCTGCTGTCCTGCCATTTGCATAACAGACTTTATCTCGCCGCCCAATTACTAATGCCTTACAATTTTTGCCCTGAAACAAAAGGGCCATTTATTTGTATAGCAAAAAATAAAATGCTTAGGAAAATATATATATTGTCATTTATCCAGATAAGTGCACAATAAGTCGGTACAAAAAAAAAATCAGATTGATTTTTGGGTCATTCATGTCGATGGTATTTTTGTCTTTTTAGCCTTAACTTAATAAAACCGTTAAGTCCACTTTATGGGATAGGGGCAACTGGAGGCTTCAGTTTTACGTACAAATGGGGGCAAACGTGCAAATTTTAAAAAACGGGGGGTAAACGAGCAATTAGCCTCCAAAATAATAGGCAATTGCGCAATTGGCCCAAAATACATACTCACTCTGTCCCAAAAATAAATACATATCTTGAGAAGTCAAACTTTTTAAAGTTCCATCAAACGTACAAAAAAACATACTAATATTTATGGTGTATACTATTGTTCATGGAATATATTTTGATAACTTTTGATAATATATTTATTTGGATATGCAAATGTTGATATTACTTTCTAGATTTCTAGTCGAACTTTAAAAAGTTTGAATCCTTGTAAAAACAAGATGTGCATCTTATAAGCAACCATCTAAAAAAACCACATGTATGAATACATTTTATATAATACTAGGCAGCAGTCCGTGCGTTGCTGTAGGGATTGCTTGGTCTATGGTTAAGTTGCATTTTTGATGAAGGGGGTAAGTAAGATAAAAGAAATATATTTAGTCTCTTAGACTTATAAACTTCTCTGGAAACGAGGTGTGTTATATGATGGAAGGTTGAGAGGTGTGTTATAAAAACCTTTGTAATTATTTTTATATTTTTGGTCAAACTTGAGCGGCTTTAAATCTTACTCTAAAATTTTTCAAATGACTTATAATTTAAAATGAAGGGACTACATGATTCTACAAGACACTATGACATTTGAAACATATATACTGTTTTAAAAAAAGGTAGTTACCGAAAGGTACTTTAATCGTCCACTTCTTCGTCTGTCTCGTCTATAAATACCCATGACGCATCTCGTATAGCCTCAAATCAAGGGCGTGTCCGCACCTCCTATACACAGCATCATCACAGGCTCAACAGTAGCACTTATAGCAAAACCTCCGTCTGTCGTGCATCATGGCGGCGAGCATCATCACGGTGACAAGGAAATCGCAGTCGTTCGTGCGTGCCGTCATCCGTGCGGCGCGGCACCGGCGGCGACCAAGGCGCGCCGAGCTGTCGGCCATCGACCGCGTGCGGGCCTCGCCACGCGCGGTGCGGTCCCTGCACGTGTTCGCCGCAAGGCGGATGCGCCCGCCGCCCGCCACCGCCCGGCCGGCGGAGGTGATCCGCTTGGCGCTGTCCCGCGCGCTGGTGGATTACCGCCCGTTCGCCGGCAGCCGCTCGGCTCGCTCGCTATGCGCCCGGGGCGTCGCGTGGAGTGCACCGGCGACGGCGCGTGGTTCGTGGAGGCCGTCGCGGACTGCAGCCTCGGCGGCGTGAACGGCCCTCGACTACCCGCTCATGGTCTCCGAGGAAGAGCTGCTGCCGGCTCGGGAGGAAGGTGTCGACCCAACCAGTATACCCGTAATGATGCAGGTACACTTTCGTATCATCAACACGTACGTCGACATCCTTTTGCATGCATGTAATTAAACCATGCTTAGTTTATTTTATTGTGTTTTCATCAATAATTTTCACAAATGCACTGTTAAGTAGGTAGTTTTGTAAAATCATTAATATTGAAGAATTCTATACTACCATAATATGCACTTTATATATGTTACCAATTTTTCTATATTGTTTTTTTAAAAATAATTTAACAGAATTTTGCAAAGAAATTTAACTTGATGATGTTGACTTCAAAGAGGCGCAACAATATATTCCATGAATAAATATATCTTCCCTTTATCTAAATTATATAGTTCCTAGTAAATATATATTTTCTTAAATTAAATCGAATAAAGAAATCATGGATATAACAACAACTATTGACACTAGGATAGTTTCTGGAAACTACAGTTTTTTAGGCTGGATAGCTATAAAAAGTTGGTACTACTGTCTCCACCAAAGTGAACAGCTATACATGTTACACCCTCTTTTTCTAAAGTCCCTGCATCTAAACTACCACTAAAAAAAAAATCTTAAAAGATAAAAACTATACATAGAAAACTTCATTGTAGAATAAAAATTATACAGAGAAATTCGGCTCAGTAAATTCCAAGGTCCAACTTCATATAAAGCGAAACCATGAAATTTTCTCCGCTCAGTACAAAAAAGTCATTTTTGTACTACTATTTAATAAGTTCAGAGTATACATAACAGTTTTTAAGACGAAGAAAAATATTCAGCTATGGTTTCTAATTACATTATCACTAGATTTTCTAAATTGCTAATATTATGTACCTAGCACATGATGCTACTTTGCATACTGATTTGTAATAAATTGCCTAACTAAAATCTTTGAATCTCAAAGCAAAGATTAGAAAAATACCTCTTGTTATCCATATCCAGCTTGCGTTTTAAATCTTTTGCTTCATTTTTTTTCGTGAAATACCCACTTGTACAGCAAGAGCTTCCGAATGTTGGGCATGTCACTCTCTTTTGAAGTAAGGCAATTGATATCCATCCCAATGCTCAGCATGCATCAGCATATGGAAACCACAATCATGGCTGTAGACAACAGAAGAACAAATCAACATATGTGTGGAAATGCAGACTAAATAAAAACAATGAAACAGTAGTGCAAACTGATTACATCAATTATTAAATGCAGACACTCTAATCTGCAACACCCAAAACTAAGGCAAACAAAACTTAGATAAGATAAAAAATACCTACTTGTTTGTCTGTATCGAACACCAATATCAATAGGGACAGGAGCATATGTGGCAATAGGCTTCTTTTGCTCGTATTTCCATTTCATCCATAAATGTTTGATAGCAAGAATCAAAGTATTGCAGCAATTTGAAAGAGATTCATCTTCAAGGCTTCTCATTGAATCCAGCACCTCAAACCTCTTGTTACGTAGATTCAAGACAAGCAAGAAATAGTGACCTACTTGGGCATCACCTTCTCCAAGCATTTGTAAAATAGGAAACATTACCTGTCAGGCAAAAAAAAAAAAAAAAAAAAAATGAAATGTTAAGTCCATAATACTGTTAAAACATCAAAAGAAAAAAAAAAAACACAGTAATGTTCAGTATATGGCCCTGTTATGATGGAGCTAACTAATGACAATAACAGAGATAAGAACACGAAAAACTTACCATTTGACGATGGTCCAGATGGTTTTCTGGAGGCCTGAAAACAAGTGTGAGCTCTCCCCTGTCTAGATCACCTTGCAACAAGTAAGTCTGTAGGGAAAGAAAATGAATCAGCAAAAAGAACTTATGAATGCTAAAAAATTGCTACTGGAAACATTACAAAACTGCTTGATGTTAAAAAAAAGAAATTGCTTAGAAGAAGAATTATAGAAAGGAAAACATGAACTAACCGAGATACGCAAAAGGAAGAATACGCTTCTTAGCTTTTTACCAAAGTCATTAATGGCATGAATTGCAATTTCAGCAACAGGGCTCAAAAGCTTTCCACATGGCTTAACTGATGCAGCAACATTCCCAATTGTAACCCAGAAATCCCAGAAATTGACTAAAACCTCACTGGACACATTAAAAAGGTTAGAAAAAATATTAATAAAAAATAGCATACTCTCAAATATAGAAGTGAAAAACAAAGGAAAGATATGAGAATACATACTCTGAAGCTATAGATTTAGCAGCCCTTGTTCCAAATGCACAAACAGCATTGTATAAAACATTCACACTATTATTCACACGGAAGCTCATCTTTGAGGTAAAATCAATAAAAGGAGACCTCATAACAGCTGTGTTCTTCCTAGTTCGCCTAGGATGAGGAGAATATGCAGGTGAAACTGAAGAATCAACAGATGGGCCCTTAGATGAAGGTAGAGGAGTTGCAATTAAAAGAGGCTCCTTATGTGTGGAATTCAAAGATATATGAGAAGAAAGCTCCTTAGGAACAGAATCAGCAGCTTTAGAAGGCTCCTGGCAATGGTGTTCATGTGGATATGAGAAGGATCCTCCTTAGCTACATATTCAACAGTTTGAGATGGCTTATCTACAGAACCACTTGTATGATTAGCCTTTTTTCGCATAAAAGTCTCGAAAGCCTCCTTTTCCAACCTATCCCAAACTTCATCACCTACACCTGCCAGTGACCAAGCTGAACCATCTGAAGGTGGGGTTGGATCAACTTCATTAGTTTCTGCTTCGGCACAAGCTGGAGATAAACTAGGACCAGGCTGAGAATCAACAAACTGCATGATATCACACCTTGGTGGTGTGAAATCACCTAAGTTAAGCAAGAAAAAAAATATTAGATGAAGCAAACTACAAATTCATAGATAATGAAAAACAATACAACAAGAGAATCTAGAAATGCAGAAGACAATACAAATATTAACATTAAAGTTCTGAAATTACCAGGTCGACGAATCTGAAGCTTTTTCTTCAATCTTTGAGCTCCTGATTTTGTCCTCGCTGTACCAATGGGAGGGACAACCTCTAGAGGTTCAGGATCTATAGAACTTTTTTGCATCCTTTGTAAACGAACCTGCAGCGTGACATGATCCTCGATGTCATCACCCTGAGCTTCACCTTGAGGGCCAGTAGATGGCAGTGCAGTAGAGTCTTTCACCAAATGAGCTTCACCTTCAACTACGCCTTGAGGCACTTCACCTTTACCATTAACCCTACCATCACCATCAGGGGCATTATCCTTGACATCACCCCTGCCATGATCATCAGGAGGATGGTCATAGCCATCACCATGGCCATAACCATCATCTTCACCTTCATCCAGTTCATCTTCATCATCATCAGTGTCGTCATCTACAATGTCGCCTTCTTCATCCTCTTCATAGTCTTCACCCAAACAAAATTCTTCAACAACAGATGTTCTTTGCCTCATTGCCCTAGTTTGAATTTGTGCACCACAAGGGCTATTTTGAGCAATTTTAGATCGCTTGGACCTTCTGAGGGACGATTCACCTTCACTAAAACTTGCTCTTTGTCTCTTGGAAGTGCTTGAACAATGGGCTGTAGCTGCTCTAGCATCTGTAACTTCAGCAACATTGGGCCTTCTCTCTCTGTGTGCAGAGGAGGTCTCACATTGACCACGACTTCCACCTAAAACATTAGTACTGCCAAAACAGTGTGCTCCACTAACATCAGAGGCTGAAACTTGTTCAAGAAAAGTCCCAAGCAGATCAGTGAAACCACAACAGAACTGACTTGCAGCATTGAAAAGGATTTCTTTTTTCTGCAAAAAAAAAAAAATCCATTGGTTTCAGCCTAAGATATGTATAAATATGCATATTTGAGTACCAGCAACACTTGATAATTCATGAAATTAGAATAAAAAATAATAACAAGAAAATAAAACAAACAGACCTGATTTGAGATGCCGCTGCGAACTTTAGAGGAGACAAAGCTTCTTAAATCAACCATATTGAACATGGAAAACTGTGGAGTGCAGTATGGTGTTTCTTTCAACTAAAAATAACAAAAAAAATGATAAGTTAAAAGAAAAGGATATGAAACTTAAAACAAGGTAAATATGGTTTGTAAACACTTTTGGCAAAAAGTTCAAAATTGCTAACATAATGTTAGTAACATGACTAAAACAAAACAAAAATTTGAATACAAGGTATCTACTAAATTGCTAAAGTGAATAGTTTACTTTATTTGAATCGAGTACAAGTTTTGCAAGCCTCCAAAATTAAATAAAGAAAACATACAGCAGTACAAAAGGGAAAGAATAGGGGATTAAAAAATAACAGAGCAAAAAGTTTTGACTCATACCTTAAGATTGCCAAAAGATCCATCATCTCTTGTGTCCAAAC
Organism: Hyparrhenia diplandra; assembly: GCA_015847255.1. Taxonomy (NCBI): domain Eukaryota; kingdom Viridiplantae; phylum Streptophyta; class Magnoliopsida; order Poales; family Poaceae; genus Hyparrhenia; species Hyparrhenia diplandra. Next base: position 58,141 of record JADLZK010000673.1, on the reverse strand, counting down.
TGATAACTTGATTAAGCAGTTTTTTGGACCATGCAGCAACCCTAGGGATAGTTGGTGGAATTTCAATGTTCTCAGTCTGAACAGAGTCTGCATACAGAACCTGAACGAGAAAAAGAATGTGAAAAAAAAAGAAATTTCAGATGCAACATTGAACCACCACAGAAAATATTCAACAAAAAAAAAAAAAGGGAACTAAGTAGAAACTAACCACAAGAACATGAAGGCACCCTTTAAAAGAGCTCCTCTTGCCAACCTTTGACGCTGACAATTTAAGCTGATCAACAACAAATTGACACCAATTCATATCCTTCACTTGATCAAGATCCATTAGAGTAGGATAGCATCTAGGACTTATTGATGACCCAGTTGTGGAACAAAGAAAAGTTGAGATGGCAATCATTAGCCAAGACCGAAGGAAATCATCATCAGTTGACTTGTTCTTCTTAATCCTTTCTAATATGGAGTCAATGGAAGGAGCCACCCCTTCAGCCAAGTCAAACTTCTCGTGAATGAAATTAATAGCCTCAACATTCATCTCATAATTCACAGCAACACCCTCTTTTGGAACACCCAGGACATGATGCACAGAATCACTGTTGACTGAAATCCTGCCCCTACTAGGAAAAACCAACTCAGAGGAAAGAGGATCGAAACAAACTCCAATAAGCCAGTCTGCACAGGCTGACGGCAAGCACTTGGATGCAATCTTCAAAAGCCCTCGAAACCAATGGAATCTATTTTCTCCTTCTGATCCTTAGTCAAAACTTTGTATAGCTTCACAAGTCGTGCTGGGGAAGCCCGTTGCCTACGAAGCTAAAGAATAAAAGACGAAGTTAGACAGAAATAGCAACAAATGGTAAAACACACACACATGTGAATTTAAGGGCATATAGAAAAAAAAGATGAATAACTGAAAGTAAAATACCTTCGAGCAACTGTAGGCACAGCAGCGGTACCTGACCTCTAACCATTTTAAAAAAGTTAATAATCACAGCACCTGAAAGGAAAAAAAAAAAAGTTTCTTTAGATGGAAAAAAAAAAATCTCTTTTATGAAAATCAATTTTATAATTCCAGAAAATAAATTCAGCAACATTTAAAAGGCAATTTAAATGAACAGCACATACAAATACAAGGACTAGTAGGGGCAAGCATTTCAGAGATTTCAAAATAAGGAAAAAAGCAACTAAACAATGCCTAGGAGGGTGTAGAGCAAAAATTGCCTTCTCAAATTAAGAATAATGCTAACAGAAAAATGAAAAATTACTTGGAACAAAAAGAAGAAATGCTTCTCTACAGATATACATTTAGAGATGTTATGATGAAGAAAAGCTATGTCTGTATTTTTAGTGGAGCAACAAACAAACTAAAGGACCTTCCAAAAGACTGAAGAAAGAAGGAAGAATGAATGGTTGAGTGCATGAGCATCAGGTTACAAGCAAGTGCAGGTAAGTGCCTCCTATGGACTTGACATGATTTGCACTAGTAGGTGTGAAATGAGCAAAAGAGAAATGTGGAGGTAACCTATACAGATATTCAGTACCACAGGTGTGTAAGTAACCTAAACAATTATTCAATACAACAGGTGACCAGACCACCCCTACCCTACCAACATTCATGCTAAAACTTCAATTCAAGCCAGAGGACAAGATCTGAAAGAAATACTATACTGAAATTTCCAGACACAAAGCAGCACCTAAAAACCAGGTTGGATAAATGGTTCAGCTCATTAGACATAAACATAGGTAATTCAATAATTTCAGAAAAGCAATTCAAAAATTATAGAAATGCAATTCAACAAATTCAGAAAAGCAGCTCAATATTTTTAGTGCAATTCAACAAATACAGAGTACACGGTCCAGTAGGTTAGATCAGTTCTATTTCCTGGGCACTAAAACCTGCTATTGTCGGATCAGGACATGCACAGATCAGTGGCCTCGCTTGGAGGACCTGGGATGGTGTCGAATGGAAGGGCACATAAGAAAACTATCTGTGTCCTCTAGACCTTTAGAAATGTCTAAGTAAAGTACTTGGAGCTGCGCATGTATATCATAGATGGAGCACATAAGAACACAAATAAAGCTACTAGCCTGACCATTCGAACCACACAGCACTGCAGGTACCATGTTAAATGGATATTCATTAATACCATGTGACACAAACCTCAATTGCAGGTCAAACCCTCCAACATTGTAGTGCACTAAAAACTCCTACATCAAACTACTCTAGAACTTCTGAAGTCATGGCAACCAAGCTACTAGTACAAGTACTAATACCATGCATTCCACAAGCAAGCAGCAAGAATATAGCGCCTAAAAATTAAGAGCCTGACTGGGCAAGCAAACTTCTTAATGAGCGGCCACTACATTTGCAAAAAAAAAAAAAAAAAAAAGATAAACTGCCTATTTACGAGTATATTGTTGACTAACCAATGACAAAAAAATACATAATGTGGATTATTAACGAGGGCAATGTACCTCTTTCAGACTAAGAACTAGGCATGTACCTATTCACTGTCTTCTTATATACAATCTATTCTAACCTGATAAGGATAACATTATTCTCTCATAATGCATCAAAAGAAATATGGTACTCTGATTCCATTATTTATTGAATCAAAAAAATTCTTCTAAGCAATTGGTTATTGATGCTAAAATATGGAGCAGCTATAAATTCTTCTAAGCAATTGGTTATTGATGCTAAAAATTCTTCACAATTCACACAGTTGCCAAAAAAATCTAACAATTGGTTATTGATGCTAAAATAGAATATGACAACCTCAATACAACAATAAAACTCACCAATGCATTGACAATTTTTTATTCTAGTGTAGCACATTTGATTTCACGTTTCTAACCATAGCACAAGCAACTACTAATTAACAGAGATAGTGGACATGGCCAGATCCAGGAAAACATACTAAGTGGACAAGGCCAACACGGCTGTTCAATGTGCTAGAACTATGAACCATCCTATTCTATGTGCTAGAACTATAAATCATCCATAAAACAAGCAATACAAAAACTCAAAAATGCAGGCAGATCTGTCAAAAGGCTACAAGTACAAGTATCATGCATCCCACAAAAGCAAAACAACTAAAATATGGAGCAGACCAAACATGCAGGCAACCATCTCCAGGCACGAATTCGGATACTAAAATTAGCAGGCCAAACATGCAAGCAACCATCTCCAGGAACGAATTCAGCCAAACCATGCTAACCTCGATTGATCTAGCAACGCGAGAGATGCAGCCGCATTGCCCTCCTATAACCACGAATACATCCCAATGCAAAATCGTTGCATGCATAACATGGAAAGTAGATCTGACAGAAGACTCACCTGAATATGCGGTAGAACGATGTTAGGGATGTGGAGGAAGGAGTGGATAAGCACCACCGCAGGTAGGGGAAGGACACCTACTAGCCGCTGAAAGTAGCCTACCGTACAATAGCCGCTGAAGTAGCCTAGTCGAACGACAGAAAAGCCAAATCACCTCCGGATCCGCCTCGTAGCCGCCGAAAACACCTCCAAAATGGAAGGACAGAGCATGGATTTGAAGGATTTGAATGGGGGGGACGAAACAAAAATCTCAAATCGTTGAGGAACGAGAGAATACCAGGGTGCAAGGTGCTCCACTAGATCCAGCTCGCCGTCAGACTGACTTGGTCGCCGCAGCAGTCGCAAGTCTCCGCCACAGGAGTCGCAGTTCGCCGCCGCAGTCGCCCGAGAAACGCTCACCGCCGCAGTCGCAGGTGGCGGATGCAAGCAGGCAAGGACGCCGGACCCTAGATGCGTCGCCGCGGCCGCCTAATCGTCGTCGGAGAAGCTGAATCACCGTCGGAGACGCTACTCCAATCTCGTCGCCAGCGGAATCGCCTCACGGGGAAGAAGGGGAAACGAGAGAGAGAGAGGGGAGAGTCTGACAGGAAGAGAGAGAGAAGCGCGATTTCCAAAATATGAACAGTTTCTTCTCAGTCTATATGACAAGTGGGTCCGCACAAACAGAAATTGGTGACAGGGAGCAGAAAAGCCTCAACAAACATAGAGCATCGATCAAAAGATGGACGACACAGCAGCACGCAGACTACAGAGCAAACGGCTGCGCGACTGTAAATAAGACAATACCATATATATTTTCTTAAATTAAATCGAATAAAGAAATCATGGATATAACAACAACTATTGACACTAGGATAGTTTCTGGAAACTACAGTTTTTAGGCTGGATAGCTATAAAAAGTTGGTACTACTGTCTCCACCAAAGTGAACAGCTATACATGTTACACCCTCTTTTTCTAAAGTCCCTGCATCTAAACTACCACTAAAAAAAATCTTAAAAGATAAAAATTATACATAGAAAACTTCATTGTAGAATAAAAATTATACAGAGAAATTCGGCTCAGTAAATTCCAAGGTCCAACTTCATATAAGCGAAACCATGAAATTTTCTCCGCTCAGTACAAAAAGTCACACTCAATACAAAAAGTCACACTCAATAAAATCACTATTCCTTCTTGAGAATGACATCGCTGGTTTTCATGAAAAATCAAGCGTTGAACAATCTTGTTCCAGCTCCATGAAAAATACATTCCAGATTACAATGGAAATTGCACTACTAAAATAACTATTTTTAGGGGTGGCTCCAGACCATTTGTAGAGGTGGTTTTGGCAGCCGACTGCCATTTTAAAAATGAATTGTAGGGCGGTTCTCCAGCGCCCCGGCAATCGATTTGTAAGCACGGCTCAAAACACCAACCGTCCCTTAGGGACGGCTCGTTTGAGAACCATTTGTAGCTGCCCCAATAAAAAAATGGTGTTGTTGCTATATAAAGAAAAAACTTATATAAAAATATAGGTGATTCAATATTTTTCATCGAGAAATATATGTGGTTTAATATGTTTTTAGGAGAAAATATATAAATTAAGAGACATGAACAAAGCTGATTTGGCATCTATAGTCCATAAAAGTGACTTAGGCTATGCAATCTTTTAAGTCACCTGAGAAGCTGAGGATAATAGTCCCTACATATTTTACATATTTGTATAGCGAAATTGTGATGCAGTTCGGGATAATGATATATATTCACATTTTAAACATACCTAACAACATAATGCCTTAGTTTAGTGCTCAAGATATATAGCTACTTCACTTGATGTTTCTTCCTGCTCGTTGTATGTTTCTAGTAGTATGATGACACATGAAATTTCCTGCCAACCAGTCCACCACCAAAGCATAATTAAAAAAATAAATCATTGGGTGACGTGTTGTTAGTTGTTGACAGGACGGTCAGCGTCTTGGATAATACTCCCTCCGTTCCAAAGAGAGTGTCATTTTTTTACTTTCGGACATCGTGTTTGACCATTTCGTCTTATTCAAAAATTTTACGTCGGTTATAAAATAGATAAATCAGCATTAAAGTATCTCTAATGATAAATGCGCCATAAGAAAATTAAAAATATTTATAAAACTTTTTTGAATAAGATGGATGGTCAAATATGATGTATGTAAAACCTTCATTTTGGGACGGAGGGAGTAGTTGAATTAGATGATGTCACACCAATTGAACCTAAATATACGAACCTAATCACATCGATCTCACACGAGAAGTGTTGGGTTGCAAAAATTACTAGCTAGTAGTAAATAACTCCATACGGGAACTAATATTGACACCTCATTGACTTGTAGTAAATAATTTCTAGTAGTAAATAACAACATCGATCTCACTCGAATGGCGCTATTAGAGGTCACTGTCGGTTGTTGGTATGGAAAAGACGATATTCCCAAGATTATTCTTGTACGTACGTGTGGTATAGGGAACTACATTGACTTGTTGACTTGATGGAACCTCAATGGCAGCTTTCACTGAAATCACATCCTTTTGCGTGTGATCGCTTTCAGCCGTGGAAATGTGGAATATTTGACAATTCCGTTTGATTTTCGCCAAATTGAAGTGCACTGGGATTGCATACGTTACATCGATCAAGAAGACCTTTTGGCAGTTTTAAGTAGTCATGTGTGGTAGTTGCAATGTTGCATACACCATACTCTTCTAGATGGAATGGGAGACGATGAATGTGATAATTCAAGGCACTATGCACATAGTCCAAAGGCACTTTGCACATAGTCCATGATCAGTCCATGATCACAACCTTTATTTCCTAAACTGATGAGAGTGGCCACTAGTGACTTTTCTCTCTCCTTGTAATAATTTCTGCATATAGGATCAGAAAAACACCAGTGATAGCCTATAAGTCTTGCATGCTAACTGTATCAGATAAAATGTTTTTGCATCCGTAATATTTCGTTATTAACAGCTTCCCATTAGACTGTTTAATATAGCATTGACACCTCAAGAAATCTAGGTGCAGTTGACCTAAATCAGGAGGTAGTTGAACTAAATTAGGTACGCCTTGTCCCAGGACTTCCTTGTTTTCTTCTGTCTATACAACCAGCATACACCCAAACCTGCTAATAAGCCAGGTTCAGGGTAGAGTAAACTGTAAACATCTAAGATACAGCTTTGAACAAACATTTTTTTAAAAAAACAATGGCAGGAGCTCTGCCCTTTCAATTAAGAAGAAAGGAAGTGGCCTAGTGTTGACACAAATTAGGGTTCGCACCAACACACTCAAAGGTCACGATGGACCAGCAGGATAACCAACACACTTTCGCGGTGAAGAGCGGCGAGTTTACAAGCAAACCAGCAAAAGGGTAACAATCGTGGCTTACGTGACGAAGAACGACTAGTTTCCGAGCAAACTAGCAAAGAAGCCGCCGGCTCTCGCCCGGGAGGGACCCCGCCGTGAGCAAGAACGTCGTCGGGTTGCCCTAGGTTGGCCGGCAAGCCTAGAGCGCCATCCTTGGTCGTCGGATCAAGCGATGAACAGCATGTAGAAGGTTGAAAGGAGAAATTAGGGTAAAGAGTGTAGATTGACTTTATTGATTGGATGATAGATCTCTTTACAATGCCGCAGTCCCGTTTATATACGCACGGGCCAGCATGGTCTTGCCGTATACAAGTCGAATTCTATTCCCATACGGACTAAAGATTGCTTATTTTGTTTTAGCTATCTAGAAATATATTATTTATTTATTCCTACTTGACCTCTCAAAAGGCCTTCGTGGTCTTCATGGAATAAGCTCCCTTCTGGCGTATAGTCTGGGCTCGTCTCCTCTTGGTTTCCGTATTCCTCCTTCGTGATGCCGTTCAGATTGCACGTAGCATGGAATCCGAGTCCATCTAAGCTCTGCATCGACTGCCACGTTGTGACCGATATTGACTGGACATCTTGCTTGTTCTCGTATCAGGCTATATAAGTACATCATTATGACGACATATACCCATATATGTTGATCATGGGCTGCACGGCCGTAGCTCTGAACATGCAAGTCTCTGGTGCCACACATACGTCTGTCCTTCCTCTTGTCTGCAATGAAGTCCGGTTCGGCTGTTGCCCAAAACGTAACATACGCATACATGCCGTGACAGCCAGCGTGTATACGAGATGCTAGCTGATTCTCTGTTCCAAACTCTAATAGCTTAGCACGGCAAGACATCATGGCTCACTATCTTCTCCGCATACTTCGTTGCCCGGTTTGCGATGCCATTTGGTCTCGATCATGTTTAGATAGAGATTGCCAAACTGCACGGAGAGGTCGGTGAGATGTACAAGGTCGCTGAGATATCGGAGAGGTCATCGGAAAGCTTCTCGGAGAGGTCGGCGATCCGCTCGGACTGGTTAGCAAGCCATCGCCGAGAGCTGTTAGAGAGGTCGCAAGTTGTCGGAGAAGTCGCTAAGCCATCATTATATATCATCTATAACACTTGAACTTCTCTCGGACATTTTTGAGTGTCAACACCTAGTTTATAAGGGAACCAGACCTGAGAGCCTTATATACGCATATCAAAAACCCCATAACCAGTCGTGGAGTGGCGCCCATTAGTGGCGGACCTAAAAGGGGTCAAAGGGGGGTCCACCGACCCCCTGGCCCGCCTATCATACATATATACTAGTAATGAAAATTGTAAAAAGACAAAAAAATTAACAATTATAAATGGTTTATCGATTTATGTATAGAAAAAAATTTCGTGCACCCCTATCCTCAAAAAGCTAGGTACGTCACTGGCGCCCATCAGCAGCGTTCAGAACCCAGGACTCAGCTTTGAACAAACATGAAACATCCAGACAGTTATTTGATACTATAAAACTTCAATTAATAATTATGATCACCCAGCTGTTGTGGTAGCTAGAAAGTCCGAGCTGAGTGCATAACCCCATGCCCCATGTTTCTAGCAAAAGAAGCAGTATCAAGTTATTGCTTTAGGTAGTGTGTGTACTCCTGTCTCTTAGTGCTTCTAGACTTCTAGTCAAAATCCACACAACCACTACATCAAAATAAACCGCGTGGCATGCGCGGAGAGATCCTCTCAAATTACATCTAAGCAATGATGGTGGTGCAGCTTCTCCATATCTTATCTTTGTTGACCTGAACTCCATATCTTATCTTAAGTCACAAACTTCCAATTACTTGCTTGCAAAATGCATGTTGCATACTTACCGAATCTTAATATATTCATGAGTTATATTTTATAATTTACATGTAGTAGATTCATTCAGTTAGAATTCCAATGTACCAGGTCACTGAATTTTCTTGTGGAGGATTTGTGGTGGGGCTGGTCGCAGTCCACACCCTTGCTGATGGGCTCGGTGCAGCCCAATTCATCAATGCAATTTCTGAGTATGCCCGTGGACTAGATAAACTTACAATAGCACCTGTGTGGGCACGGGCGTTAATACCAAACCCACCTAAGCTGCCTCCTGGGTCGCCACCATCCTTCGAGTCCTTTGGGTTCAAACATTTTGTCATGGATGTGACTTTCGACAATATTGCACATGTCAAGACTGAGTACTTTCAAGCAAATGGACAGTATTGCTCTACATTCGATGTTGCCATTGCCAAGGTTTGGCAAGCTAGGACCAGAGCAATCAAGTACAATCCAGATTTTGAGGTCCATGTTTGCTTCTTCGCAAACACTCGCCACCTCCTCACGAAGGTGCTTCCTAAGGATGGGGGTTTCTATGGAAATTGCTTCTATCCAGTGACTGTGACAGCAACTGCTGAGGATGTTTCTAGTGGAGGATTGCTTGATGTGATTAGGATGATACGAGATGGGAAGGCTAGGCTTCCTATGGAGTTTGCCAAATGGTCCACGGGTGATGTGAAGGAAGACCCATATCAACTGACATTCAAGCACAATGTTCTATTTGTGTCTGATTGGACAAGGCTTGGATTCTTTGAGGTTGACTATGGGTGGGGTGTACCAAACCATATCATACCTTTCACTTATGCAGACTACATGGCTGTAGCAGTTCTTGGGGCTCCACCTACAGTCAAGAAGGGGACTCGAATAATGACACAGTGTGTGGAGCAGGAGCATCTCATGGACTTCAAGGATGAGATGAAGGCCTTCTTTAGCTAGGTGCTTGGCTTTTTATTGTGAAAGTGTGAACATTATGCATTTAGCACGTGTTCGATTGGAATAAAAATGTTATTGACCAGTAGCCTCATTGGTCATATGAAGTGTAAAATTTTATTTTCAGAGATGTACCACACCAAAGTATATCTAGAAACCAGTGACCCATCGAAGACATGTACAATGATAAATATGTTCTAGTTTTATATTGTGTCCACGCTATGCAAGGTTTATACGTGTCTATATCTGTTTGCATCTATGTGTAGTAATGTTTACCCAAGCTATCAACTGAGGTGAGAAACCTTTCATCCATAAGTTTGGAAATAAGAAAGGCCATTTCACTTTATCAAATCAATCTTGCACATGGATATGCTTAAACCATTCAATAAAAATTCATTTTCCTCCATCAGTGCAGGGAGCATAGACATTTGTCAGTATCAAGCTTTCATCATTGTGCACTGAGTTAAACTAAATTGAGATAGCAAAATCATTAGAAAAAATTAGCTCTCGACTGAACGTTCTGCTTTTCCAAGTGGTTAAGATTCCACCAGAAGCACACGCTAATGGGAGGAATTCAAATTTGTCAAAATCAGCTGGGCAAACATTCCTCAAAAATGTTGCATCAAAGTTCTCCTTTTTTTTGTTTCCTGGAAACAGATAATGTCACAAGCTAAGTCCACAATTTTGTTCCTGATACCATTCCACTTGTCTCTAGAGTTAACTCCCGTCATATTCAAGCTCAATACCTTCCATCTTTTGTTAAGTTGATGATTCATAAAGACATAGCGGCAATGGAAAGAACTGAAGCTTAGATAACTGAGCCCTCATATCAGACATAGCATAAAAGGAGGTCAAGATTAGATAAAATCAAGAGTGGTGTTTCTATCCAAAATGCATGACCGACATGGAAACATCGTACAGACATTAGCCATTTCAGACACAACCCATTGTTTCGACTTAACATAAATTATTCAAGACAATTAAACTACACCTCTGGCCTAGGATAATTGTTACCAAATACTGAGTTGCTAGAACTCATCAAAAGCAAAGTAGAACTGTCGGTCCTATTTCTGTCGACCTTAGTTCTTGTCATCATCTTTTTCATCTTTCTTCTTTTCCCTGCTCCTCCCCTGGGGATCCTCTTCATCTGTTTCTAAGTTGTTTTCTTCTTCCCCACTAGGCTTGCCTGCTCCTTCTTGCTAGTAGCGCCTAACTCACCGCGTTCCCAGGTCGACCGGGTCGAGGAACGTGGTACGCTGATTTTCAATAACATGGAACGAGAGGGTATACGGCTCAAGCACGTTCCATGTTAATTTGGGATGACGTTCCCGGAACGATGGCAAGGAACGCTAGACCAATTCAATGATTGCAATGTTAATTAACCTTTCTGCTAATCGATTTTGCTAGCTGATTCTCTTTGCTAATTTATCGTGGACGTGTGCTTGCTGTTGGTGCGCGTGCAATGCAATTCCTGCAGGGATTCCGCAAGGTGAGCCCTGACCTGACAGTGGGAGTTCGCGCGCGCCGATTTCCTCGCGGGGGTAGCGGCACCTGCTCGTGAACATCTGGCGGTGCCGCGGGCGTGGGGATCCACAGCGTCTTCGTCGTCTTCAGCGGGGGCGCGCGAAAGCAGGAGGAGGCCCGCCGCAGCAGCTGCTGGACATGGAACAACGCGTGCAGGCACAGAGCGGCGGCAGGAGCAGTGCACGGCCAGCGGACTCGAACATGGACAGCCGGAACTCGCCTATCTCCTCTGATTCCCTCCGTCAACGACCCGGATCAGGATTGGATCACGATCCAGCCGCGACCGTATATCGTCCCGCGTCGTCCCGTTCCTCGTTTGAACGAAGTTCCCGGGCGTGGAACCATGGCTCGCTCCGTTCAGCGGTGACTTAGCTTGTGACTACACTTCGCATGGTTCCTCCCTTTAGTTCTCTTTGTAATGGTTGTTGCAGGGGAACAACATGTATGCTGAAATTCCTGGGCATGAAGTGGAAGTAAAAAGCCCAATGCTACAGGAAGGAAACATCTATGTGATCAGGCGTTTTAGAGTTTCGAACGCAAAGTCTGGCTATAGACCTGTTGAGTGCCTGAGGCAAGAACAGATCTGCCTGGCTTTCCGGAGCATGCGTACAACATAACACCAATACGTGACCTTGTGTCGCATGTTGGTGGCACAAAACGATTCCTTGGTAATACTGTACACTTTCAGCCCCTTCATTGATCTATGATGTGATTTCCTATTAACATATATACGTAGCGGGGCAGTGTCGGGAGGATACTTCTCCTATATAGCGTCTCTGCTACGTATATCTGTTCTGGCAGAACTGACAGCAATGAAGTAAGAAGGTGCTGCAGACAGGTAGCGTCTCTGCTATGCTGCTTAGGGTCTTCTCGTAGCAACTTTGAAAAACAAGGAAAAGGCATTATTAGATATGGTTAATTAATATATATAGTAGACCTGAGCAAATTGAGCCCAGCTCGGCCCAAGCCTACAATCCACCCACAAACCTTAGTGGACCGGGCTTGGACATAAATCCAACTGCCTAGAAATTTTTTTCTTGATTCGAACCCAGCCGGAGTTTTTATTTTACCACCTTAAAATGCACCAGCGGCCATCCCAAACGTGGGCCTAGCCCGAAACAACAGGCCTCCAATTGGCTAGAATTTTTTCTCGATTCGAACCCAGTCCAAGTCTTTATTTTTTAGCCAACGCTCTCAAAGTCCGAGTTGTCCCATATACGTGTGAAGCATCAAACATGCGTCATCTTATACGTACAATTATTAGACTAGGCATGCACGTTGAACTATTAATTTCTCCTCCAGTGTGAGAGTGGGTAACTAATTCATCCTCCAGTGTGAGAGTGGGTAACTCAGGCAGACAGTGAAAATATGCAAATCGCAAGTGATGGGATGTGAAGGAAGGCAGCAGCCGTAGGAGAGAAAAAAGAGAGGATAGGAGCAAAAGCCCACTATTATCTCTAGAGACAAACAAAAAGGGACGGAGGGAGTAGTTTGCAAGAGTTGCATCTGTCAGGCCTTTCAGGGCGTAGGAGCACGATGTCGCATGAACAAGGTAGCAGCTATTGTGTACCACAGGCGTGAAGGGGGGGGGGGGGGGTAGGGGGCAACACACACAAAAAAATGACCATGTAGTATTCTTTCTATTTCCTAGTCTCACGACCCCACCATCGCAAGCAACAGGCTCACGTATTCCTATTTCCCTTGCCTAAAAAAAATGTATTCCTATTTCCTAGTCTAGTCTACTGATCATATCTATCTCGAAAACTCGAATTGATCTCGTGGACGACGTGGAGAGGGCGATGACGACTCCATCACGACTCCGCCATTGAGGACAACGAGGAGACTACGCAGAGGCCGGCCGGCCGCCGCCGTGACGCACGCGAGGCAAGCAGTCGTCCTCTGAGTCCTGACGCACGCAAGGCAAGCGGTCATAATCATGGATCTACATCTACTAATCTCACGCAATTTTTTTTTCATGGAATTTTTTGACGCAAGTTGATCAATGTACTAATCTCACGCAATTTTTGTTCATGTGTCTGTATTTTAGAATAGCAGCTATGTGTATACGGTTAATAAAAAAATTTGTTTCGCCCCCTTATATTTCTCCAGCTCCGCCACTGTCTGTGGATGTCCAATAGGGAGTTTGTAGATCAGAATTTCAATGGCATTTCTTTCTTGAGGTTCAACACCTCTAGACCTCCCGTTGATAAAGAGATTCTTGGAAAGAGTGTCGTTGGTATTGGCAGTGACAGCTGAGACAGCCAAGTCAGTAGCTCGCTTTGCTACGGCCAAGCAGCAGATCGTTGGTGCAGCAAACGGATACACTGTGTATGCTTTTGCACAGTGTATACCGAAAGGGACGAGGGATTGCAAATTGTGCCTGGAAGATCTCATCAATGCAAACGTGTTTCTTCCGACGTCAGTAAGAGGTGAAAGTTCAGCGTTGTGGTGCCAGTTGAGGTGGGAGCTTTACCCATTGGTCGGGACAGTCCCAATGGAAAAAACTGACACGCTTTTCATAGAAAAAAATCATCTATAGAAAGCATTCTTTACAGTGGTAGTGTCTTTGAGTAATAATTATTTTCTTTTTCTCTCTCCCAATTTCACCAATGGGGAGAGTTGCATTAACCCTATAGAAACTAGTGGTTTCTTCCCAATAGCAAATTCATGGTTTCTTGTGCATTGGGTCAAGAGTAGCACTACTACAGATTAAGCTCATCACTACCGCCGGCATCACCGCCGAATTTAATTCACCGGCAATGTTGAACCTCGTCCCCGCAAAGTGATGAACCGTTCAGCGCGGGAAAACTTCGAAACTCCACGGATTCGACCAATTCCGGCGGTGAAGACTCGGATCACTACCGAGTTGAATCGTTCCCCAAAGTGGTCTTGATGGACCTGAGATCACTTTCGCGGGTTTGAATTAGAACCGAAAGCGATTTGAAGATTGACACAACGGGTTGAATTAGAACCGATAGCGATTTGGGAGGGGAAGCAAAAGGAACCGATAGCTCGGGGGGTTGAATGAAGAAGGAACAGTAAAAACAAACGATAGAAACAGAGAACGGAGATGAATTAAAAACGACTTGAGAGTCATTATATATTACTAGATAATATATTTACAAAACGCGAAAAAAAAAAGAAAGCGGCGGCCGCCATCGCCTCCGCCGCCGCGCGCCGCCATCGCCTCCTCCGCCGCCCGGCCGCCTAGGCCTCGTCGTCGCTGCCGGGCTCGTCCTCGCCGCCGGCCGCGTTCCCAGCCAGCCGGCCACGCCCCGCCGCCGGCTGCCCCGAGCTCCGCCCGGCCTCGCCGGTATCCCCCTAGCGAGGATGTCGGCCATGGCCTCGACCTTGAAGGCGTAGAAGTTCGCCTTCTCCACCAACGGCCAACCCACCGTTGGCAGGCCGACTTCTTCGGCCAGGTTGGTGAGCTTCCGGAGGGCGCCGTGGAGGCGCCCCACGGTGAAGACAAGCTCCTCGTTGGTGAAGATGCCGGCCATCTCGTCGATGAAGAAGAAGCTAGCTGCCTGGGGTTTATGGAAAGAGAGAGGCTAATTAGCGATGGAGATGGTACCAAATCGTGAGCGTTGTTATATAGTAGCAAACCATACAATGCATGCAGTCCATTGTCATTCCCAAGATGCGGCGCCATGAAAACAGTCAACAACCGCATCTAACCGGCTCATCCAATGGCCGTCCGCGACGGGCCCGTCTCCCCACGAAAGGCTGACCGGCTACACGTTTGCGCTAGCGTTTCCAATGGCCGCTTCCTCGGGGGCACGGCGTTTCCCAACACCCAATCCTAAAATCCCCTGTTCAATCCCCAACAAGCCAGTTTTTGACCATTTTTTCAAGAACGATGATCGAGTTTAGCATTGTTATTTTAAAACAAGGAATGCATGCTTCACATTGTTTACCATTGCTACAAGATCAACCACACGTACCTTCGATGCCGACGGGTGAGGGAACGGGGAGGGAGGGGAGGGAGACGAGAGACTTCTCGCTAGCCGGAGCACGAAAATGACACACTCAACAAGTCGTAGCACGTCCACAACACCGCCGGGCTATTTAAAGAATCAAACTTTGTACCGCCCAACGGATAGCCATCACTGTTTTTTTTTTTTTTACCACAATATCTTGTAGTGTCCACGTTCACTTAGCATGTTCACGGTGTCCCGTGCTGCATGCATGTCGCCGCTTGGAGAACCGCGTTGCCAGTAGCATTCACCGCCGGTTAGGAAACGAAGCGTCTCTGAATCGATGAGAAAAGCACAGGCACCAGCCTACGGCGTCGGCGGGTTAAATCAATGTAAGTTAAAACACCGCCGGGTGTAGTTTCACACCGGCGGTGATGTGTAGATCACTACCGGTGCGGATCTTTTACGCCGGTGGTATTTCGACATCACCGCCGGGTGAAAACTTAGACCCGGCGGTGATTTCAAAAAATTCAACGGCCACCACGGTTCTCAACTCTAATCGGGTGACCATCGCACCAATCTTTGGCGCACTTCTTTGCCACGTCCTCCGTACAACGGCAGTCGACTCAACCACGCCATCTCGCCTATTTAAACGGCAAGGGGGACGCTGTGTTTTGCACCCGGTTTCTCCTCTCTATTCTTGCATTCTTGGTTCGTCCAGTGGTTCCTAATCCTCTCCTCAAAATACAGAGGGCTTAGTTTTGAATTTTAGTGTCATGGGTTTTGGATCTAGGAAATCTTTTTCTCCTTATTTTCCTTGTTCTTCGTCCTCGATCTTCTTTGCTAGCAGTACTTTCCAGTTCCACATACATATGGCCTTTCTTTGGGAGAAAGCCCTCCACATATAGATATGCCTAGTCCAAGAAAATGGTTTACAGAAAAGGTGCTAGAAGAGTCTTCTTGATGAAGGAGAGACACCGGGGCTTGCGGCTTATATGGGTGCCATGATTCAAGATCGAACTCGGACTCATATTAAGAGTCCGGAGTCCTTGTGCTTGGGGTGCTAGTGTTCGGCCAATATCCCGGCACATGGACATATAGTATCTCGAATCATATGGTGCATCCATGGAAAAACAACCCTCATTGGACCAAGTTACTTGTGATTTCATCCTTGGTCCAATGGTCAAGTTTGGGCTGAAGATGAAGCTCCCGGTGAATCTCATCCTCCAACCTCCTCAATGAGTGCACGTAGCAGCCCCACCACTTCTTCGATCCGAGTAGATGCTACAAGAGACTTACTTGAGGTGGTTAAATTTTAATGTGTTTGTACACTTTGATTGTAGCATTGACCTATCTCGTGAATTGGTCTTTGTTACCGTATATTTAGTTCTATGTAAGGTCTTTGCTATGGAAATATATGTAATGTAAGGTCTTTGTTATGGAAATATATGCAATCAAATTTCTTGTCTGTTATATTTTACATTTTGTTATGAATCTTGATTGTCTCTTCGATATCTTTGAGTTCCCATTTTTTTACCCTTAATCGAACATAATAAAAGACGGTTAAGGTCAATGAAATATGCCGCATATTGTGAGGAAAATTCAACAGATATATATATCCAAATCTAATGTGAATGAAATAAAGTTATATATGTAACAAAAACAAAGAACAGATAATGAATTTTATTCACATCCATATCCCCTTAAGAACAGATAACCAAAACCCCACTTGCGTGAAGCATCTACTCATACATATGCGGCATCATCACTGCAACAATGCAAGCATGCAAACCGAGTGAAGTGACAACACTGGTGAATTCACTGCCGGATACATACAAACAACCGGTAGTGATATTGTATTCACTTCCGGCTCCATTCAAATAACCGGTAGTCATGTTGTTATCACTACGGGTATATCTTAATACCCGGCAGTGATGTACCTGCACCGATCAATCGCTATAAATCAAGGCGCCCTACGCATCCACACACATACCCAAGCACGCATCCACGAGCTCCGGTCACCCCTGCACGAAATCCACTCGGCTCTTTCACTCTCTCTCTCTCTCTCTCTCTCTCTCTTCTAGGAGATTTGTTCATGGCTCCGAGGATATTACATTGGTAAGGATATTTTTTCTTGTCTAGATTTCCTATATATATATGCATATAAACAATACATATATATATACTATATATATTTATAAGTTTTGTCCTTTTTTTTTTCCTTTTTATCGCTCACCTGGTGGTATGAACGGTCCTCCACCTTTGCCGCCACCACAAGAACCCAGGTTTCCACGCCGGCGATGAGCCATTCGCCCCCGGTGTGGACACAAGGCCATTCCCTTATCCAATCATCGTATGTAATTTTTCTAACATTTTTTATTTCTTATTTTACTATAACAAATACATGGACAATTAGTTTAACTTGTTGCATTTATATGTTTCACGGACTTTATCCCCAATACAATGGCTAGAAACAAAGACACTAGTCGGTTCTCTATCTCTCGGTTTTGTGGAGACCACGACATCTAGAGCATCGTTACTGGTCATCAACTATATACGTGTGAAATAAGTTTTTACATCCCTTCGAGGATTCCAGGACACAACAAATCACCTAATCCACGAGAGGGGAAACGAGAGAAACGACCGTGCAAAACGCCGAGTACCATGCCGTTTCCTTGTGCTTAGATTCTCTTCGACGTGTTTGCTACATTGTGCCCGATTTCTCGCACTTCAAGATATTTGCCTTGTCTGGCGATAATATCCCCCCATGGCAATATAGCGAATATGTTGGGAGTTACAACCATGATGATCCGGTAATAAATTAAATTCATCATTTTGGCAATGCATATTAGATAGATTCACATCATTCTCATTCATTTTGATTCTCCCATTTGCGCATTTTGCTCCACGATCTTACTTATGCCGCATGTGGCTTGGCGGCCGTTCTCGACCAAACTCTGAACCGACTTCGGCACGACTGGGACTTCGTGCACACCTTGGCCAGCAAACTACGGAAGGGCGATAATATCGCATAAGGTTTACTAACTTAGACACCGGTCGTTCAAGAGGTTATATCTATGGTCGAGCGTTTTTACGTCCTTGCGAGGGACGAGAGAGTGCAATCATAAGGGCATTGACCTTCATCGACTCAAGCGGATACTTAATGCAGTGACATCAATTACCCGATATTTCTACAATCCTACATTCGTGTGCATGGATCACAAAATTTGGACCCAATATTGGTCCCGACGACAATGATGATGATTAGTGTGTTTACTATGTTAATTATTTGTAAGGTTGTATGGTTACTTCCTAATTAATTTGTAATGTTCTTGTGGCCCATGTGGTCTCAAACTTTTTCTCTCAGCCTTTCACATGCAAATTGGGAAGCACCCACGAAGTTTGAGATTTTTCGGAGTTGATTTGGTACTTTTCCTAGTTTATTTGAATTTCTCGCTTGCGACGCCACCTTGTAATTATAGTTTGAACTGAGCGTACCCACGAAAAGAGCCGGAATGCTGCTAGAATTTTCCACAGGGTCTCATGTGCCTTAGGAGGCAAATCACCGTGGAGGTCCAAGAAAAATTCTTGTGTTTCCATGGTTTAATTAGCCTTCTTGTCGCCGCTTTTAGCTCGAAGAAAATCATAGTAATTAAAATATTTATCGAAAAAACCTAAGAACTTATGTGGGGTCATATTTTGGGTGTACATGGCTGGGAAAAAATTCAAGCCATTTCCACCAAGGAGGATTACACATCCTTCACAGAGGCACATGATCCCTACCATCGAACCAGACTATACAAAGGTAGTTCTTGTGCTCCATGTGGTTCATATGTTTGCCGTGTTGTAGTGGTCTCAAACTTTTTCTCGAGCCTTTCACATGCAAATTGGGAACCACCCACGAAGTTTGAGATTTTTCGGAGTTGGTTTGGTACTTTTCCCGCTTTATTTGAATTTACAGCGCGACGCAACCTTGTAATTATAGTTTGAACTGAGCGTACCCACGAAAAAGAGCCGGAATGCTGCTAGACTTTTCCACGAGGGTCTCATGTGCCCTAGGAGGCAAATCACCGTCGAGGTCCAAGAAAAAATTCTTGTGTTTCCATGGTTTAATTAGCCTTCTTGTCGCCCGGTTTAGCTCGAAGAAAATCATAGTAATTAAAATATTTATCGAAAAAACCTAAGAACTTGTGTGGTGTCATATTTTAGGTGTACATGGCTAGGAAGAAAAATTCAAGCCATTTCCACCAAGGAGGATTACACATCCTTCACGAGAGGCACATGATCCCTACCATCGAACCAGGGACTATACAAAGTAGTTCTTGTGCTCCATGTGGTTCATATGTTTGCCGGTGTTGTAGTGGTCTCAAACTTTTTCTGAGCCTTTCACATGTAAATTGGGAACCACCCACGAAGTTTGAGATTTTTCGGAGTTGGTTTGGTACTTTTCCCAGTTTATTTGAATTTCTGCGCGACGCCACCTTATAATTATAGTTTGAACCGAGGCGTACCCACGAAAAAGAGCCGGAATGCTGCTAGACTTTTCCACAGGGTCTCATGTGCCCTAGGAGGCAAATCACCGTGGAGATCCAAGAAAAATTCTTGTGTTTCCATGGTTTAATTAGCCTTCTTGTCGCCAGCTTTAGCTAGAAGAAAATCATAGTAATTAAAATATTTATTAGAAAAACCCAAGAACTTGTGTGGGGTCATATTTTGGGTGTACATGACTGGAAAAAAAAAATTCAAGCCATTTCCACCATGGAGGATTACACATCCTTCACAAAGGTACATGATCATCCATGAAGTGGCAAGATTTCTATTTCAATTTGTCGGTTGCGTGTAATAACCGGCAAATAATAGGATTGGGGGTGAAATTTTCTAAATCTATCCGAACCTCCCGCCATTTCGTTCTCCACCGCGCCCAAACCAGCCTTGCCTATATATAGGTGAGTGGCTCGGAGCGAAATTTTGGCAAGCCATTTGAACACCGTGCCATTCTCGTTCCCCCACCAAAGACCGAAAGAGCACCAGGATTCGCCGACGGAGCGCAACACCAACTCCAACGCCGCCGCTCGTCGTCCCCCCGCGCCGCCCGGGCCGTCCGTTCGCGCATCCCCTGGCCGTTCCGCTCCCGGCGAATCGAGGCTTGATCAAGCGTTCTCCCACGCCGCGCTCCTCCACTCCGACGTCCCCCAACGCCGCGCACCGGCATCCTCTGCCCTTCCGGCCCCTTCCACGGTGAGAACTAATTATCCCTTTAGGTGTACGAGTTTTTACCTATGAGAATGAGAACTAATTGGCCGCTGTCCTAGCCTCGCGTCGCCCGCTTGGTCTTCCTCCACGCCGACGGAGGACCGCCGCCACACCTCTCTGCCGTCCGCCCCTCACGCCGTCTTCCTCTTCACCGCCCGACGCCGTATCGTCCCTCGACCTTGTCCTCCTCAAATCCTCCAAGACAAGATAGGAGCGCACGAGGCGCACGAAAAGCTTGGTGAGTGCGTCGGTCACGCCCTTGAGGTGTTTGTTGAAATGCCCGTCTCGGTCACTTTACAACCTGTGCTCGAATTGTGATTGAAATTCATGAGTTAGTGTTGTTCGAAATCTAGTTTGGATATTTTAAATATATGTCCATTAACTTCTGTACAACTTTTATGAATAACATAGCAATATCATCCTATTTTGGTGACATGTATAGGCAAGCATGGCGTGGTACGTAGTGTTTGTTGGTCACGTCTTGGGGATCTATCTAACCCGGGAAGATTGCTATGCTCAAGTCCAAGGCTACGCTAATAATTGTTACAAAAAATACAACACCGAAGGTGAATCTGCGTAAATGCGCCTACAATGGTGCAAACTAGCCGCCCTGAGATTGAAGAGAAGCCACCCCACATACTTATGAAGATTGCGAGAATTGCCGCTTAATTGGTTTTGGAAAGATGTCATGCTTTTATTTATGTCTATGACTCTATGGTCATTGGTCTTTTTATTTTAGAAGTTCATGTAGGCTTAGTTTCTAGAACATTAGGTGGATTTTGTTGTATGTAACCATTAAATCCTGTAATGTTTTGACGATATTAATGTATGATGATTTTTCGATTTAAAAAGAGCTGAATTCCACGAATAAATTCAAAATTTAAAACAAAAACGCCGGGTGAATGAGCAACAAACCGGTAGTGTAACTATACCAAACACTATCGGTTTGAATTACTAACCGTCATAGACGGCGAAACATCACCGCATCGGCTGCATTAACCAACCAATAGTCTCCACTCTAATAACGCCGTTGTCGGGTTGAGATCACCCGGCGGTGTTCACGTAAAGTTCAGCGGGGGTTCAAAGTAAGCGCCATTGTTAGCTCTTCGATACACTCGTCGGTTCAGTCTAACCCGATAGTGTTATCCCCACCGAGTTCTATCGGTTCGTTAAAGCCCCGACAGTGCTCCCAATATCAACTCTGCCGGTGACTTCCGAACCCGCATTGCTTGGATCAAAAATGCCGCCGGTCGTGGAACACCCGACGGTGTTCGGTGACAATCTTGCTGTCGGTTCGATATCAAACCGGCGGTCTCTCCTCGCATCACCGCCGGTGTTTTAACCCGGTAGTGTTTCAAACCCCACATCACTACGCTATGGTTCTGCCGGTTCGGTTTCGGCAGTGAAGGGGGTTGGAGCCCGGCAGTGATGGACAATTCTGTAGTAGTGTAGACATAGTTTCTCCATGAAGAAACCATTTCTATGATTTATGCTCTCTTTCCTCATTAATTAGGCTGTCACATCATCATTTTGCTTAGTTGGCAAGCTATTTACTAGGGATAGAAACTACCATTAATACTCCATTGGGAGTGCCCTCACCGGCACTAATAACGATTTTTTATGCGTGACGGGCGTTTTAGATTAACTTGTGGTGGGCTTTAGAGCCCGTCACGGCTGGTAAGGTCACGACTAATGGTGACTTAACCGCGACGGGCTCTAATGCCCGCCACAGTTATCGACTTCCCGTGGCGGGCATGTTACATGTGCCCGTCACGGTTAATGATTTCAAAAAATAAAAAAATGCGCAAAAAGCCCAAACGGGCCTCGATCCGGGCCATGTGGATCTGGATCTGGATCGCCGTCGAGCCGTCGCCCGGCTGTAGCCGCCTCCCCACCGCCCGCCGCCGCCGCCGAAGTGGAGGAGTCTTTGGAGAAAGGAGGGCGCCGAGCAGCCCCCCATCGTCGGCGTCGCCGCCGCAGCTCCGAGCCTCCAACGCCTGTGCAAAACGAAAGAGGGCGAGTGAGGGAAGAGGAAGACGGATCAAAGAGGAACACCAACACAAACCTATACTTGCATCGTCCGCCGCCGCCGCCGCCGCCGACATGAAATCCACGGGATCCGGTCGGGATTCGTAGCATCCGGTAGTCCTCCTCTTGGATCTAGCGCCCCATCCAGGTCGACGCCGCCGCCCCGAGTCCACATTCCCGCCGGGCCTCCCCCGCCGCCGGCTGAGCGAGGTGTGTGGGGAGAGAGAGGAAGGCGAGTGAGGAGGCGGCCCCGAGGGAGAGGAAAGCCGCGTGGGGAGGTAGGGTCGCACGGGCGCGGGGGAGGGAGCCCGTCGGGCGATGGGGAATAGAGAGAGTGGGGGAGTGAAAAATGAAACCCTAACTACTTCAATTTATATTACATACGATTATCGGGCCTCGCTTTGGGCCTGTTGGGCAATTTTATTTTTCGTGGCGGGCTTTTAAAGGTGCCTGCACGGAAAGTCGATTTTCCGTGGGGGGCACGTTAGAATGCCCACCACGGTTAATAGATATTTACCATGGCGGGCAAAAGTGTCCACTGACGATAGCATAGAACTACAGTTTTGTAACTACAATAAAACAGAGAATGGATAGAGTCTGGGACCAGCACCCCAATAGTTCTAAGTGAGTTACATAGCAGGACATTGCATGTGTCTGCACGGAATCAAGAGTTCATGATAGTTTCTCGAACATGCATCCAAATCGTCACAGCGATCGAACAGGCAGTTTTGGCACATCTGCCTCGTCCTTCAACATTAGGGTAGGTTAGCGAAGGAGCAAGAACCTACACAGTCGATATATACAAAATCAAAGTTCTTCATGCCTGAACCTGGCACTCAAAGTGACTACACTTCACGAGGCCGAATTTGCACTACCACATGAGCAAAAGCAGGCAGAAGTCTTCTTTGGATGGTGAAGACACTATATTAATTCCATCCGGCAAAACAGCTGAGCCACCCTGAAACATGGATGTTTGGTATTAGTATAGGTAATCAAGTACACCGTAATCAGAGTGCCTGGAAGACATTGAAATGTAGTACACTGTCTGAAGTATAGACGACCTTGGCTAAACGGTTTCCTCTCCCAGCATAGGTTCAGTGCGAGCCTGCTTCTAGCAGCAGATGATTTGGCAGGCAGGAAGCTGCGTATGTCATCAAAGAGAAAAGTCAGGACTATCAAAACAGCCTAGAACAGTGTGTATTGGCTGAGATTTTATACCTAATTTGTCAAACAAGCAAAAGGGTGCATGTTAGCATAAACTGAAAGAGCATTCTAAACAGACAGATCTTGAGGCTGTGACTAAACCCAAAGAAACTATAGAGAATTCAATGCATACTTGAATTTGAATGAAGTGTTGCCACAGTGGTTGCATTTGTATCCAGTACCATCTGGAGTGCAGGACTTGCTGCACTTAGTACACGAGGTTAAAATTGTCTGGGAATAGTCGCCACAGCGACCAGCGGAGATGACCTCGCGGCGGCCGATAGCAAAACGTGGCAGCGCTAGGTAGTGTGTCCTCGCCGGTGACAAAGAGGAACACGGCGACACTAGGCCACGTCTTGCTATCTGCAGCTCTCTAGCCCCGCAGAGTAATTTAACCTCAGAATAGCTGCATGAAAATATTTTTCAATAAAATAGCTGCATGAAAAGCGAGGGATTCAAAAATCAAATAGGGACATATGTGAAAGGCGTTGCTATAAATGAAACATATCACCAGCAATATGGAAACAGACCTCATGCCCATCAGGACGACATGCCTACAAAGTGTAGCGTAGGCTTGTTTGGTGGCAAACCGTGTGAGTATCAGAAAGGTCCACCAGCAGGCCAATAGTGCCTAGGGGGGCATTTATGTTAATAGGAAATCACATCATAGATCAATGAAGGGGCTGAAAGTGTACAGTATTACCGAGGAATCGTTTTGTGCCACCAACATGCGACACAAGGTCACGGATTGGTGTTATGTTGTACGCATGCTCCGGAAAGCCAGGCAGATCTGTTCTTGCCTCAGGCACTCAACAGGTCTATAGCCAGACTTTGCGTTCGAAACTCTAAAACGCCTGATCACATAGATGTTTCCTTCCTGTAGCATTGGGCTTTTTACTTCCACTTCATGCCCAGGAATTTCAGCATACATGTTGTTCCCCTGCAACAACCATTACAAAGAGAACTAAAGGGAGGAACCATGCGAAGTGTAGTCACAAGCTAAGTCACCGCGGAACGGGAACGAGCCATGGTTCCGCGTCCCGGAACTTCGTTCCGAAACGAGGAACGGGGACGACGCGGGACGATATACGGGTCGCGGCTGGATCGCGATCCAATCCTGATCCGGGTCATTGACGGAGGGGATCAGAGGAGATAGGCGAGTTCCGGCTGTCCGTGTTCGAGTCCGCTGGCCGTGCACTGCTCCTGCCGCCGCTCAGTGCCCGCACGCGCTGTTCCATGTCCAGCAGCTGCGCGTGGGCCTCCTCCTGCCGCGCGGCCCCCCTGAAGGCGAAAGACGCTGTGGATCCCCATGCCCCGCGGCACCGCCGGATGTTCACGAGCAGGTGCCGCTACCCCGCGAGGAAATCGGCGTGCGCGAACTCCCACTGTTAGGTCAGGGCTCACCTTGCGGAATCCCTGCAGGAATTGCATTGCACGCGCACCAACAGCAAGCACACGTCCACGATAAATTAGCAAAGAGAATCAGCTAGCAAAATCGATTAGCAGAAAGGTTAATTAACATTGCAATCATTGAATTGGTCTGGCGTTCCTTGCCATCATTCCGGGAACGTCGTCCCAAATTAACATGGAACGTGCTTGAGCCGTATACCCCTCTTGTTCCATGTTATTGAAAATCAGCGTACCACGTTTCTCCCCCCGTTCCTCGACCCGGTCGACCGGGAACGCGGTGACTTAGGTCACAAGACATTATCAGAGATACCTTTTCATCAACAAGGACAAGATCGACATGCTGGATGGCACCATCATCAGTGCCGCCACGATACTCCCACCTGCGACAGACACCAACACAGATGGTTGCATGCCACATCCGAGGACGAAGAGACACCAGCAGATCAAAAGACATGGAGATCGCTGCTGACCAGCACAAGGAAAAACAACAGAAATGTTTGTGTCACAAGAAGAGTGAATTCGAAAGGCAAAAGCAAGCAGAAAGAGTTTACACATATGCACCTTTGGGAAGCAGGTATCTGCAAATTAAACAAAGACTATATATATAATATATATCTGATACAAAATCATCACGGAACCATAAACGGCAGAAGTAAATTAGGAAATCTAGCCATGAGAGGAACGGTAAACAACAGTCACATAAAGACAGACACAGTGCAAAAAAATTACGACTGTGGACCAAAAGCTTCTGCAACAAGCAGAACAAAATAGGGTGCCCACGCCATGTAGGCTATGGAGAGACAGGGCCTGAAGGCACCGCCGAAAGGATCTCAGGATACACAATATTCTGGGTCTCATCAACACACTTACCATCTGCATCCTCTATTAGGATCTTGAGGCCAGCTCTTGATGTAACTCTAGAAACAAGAACATACAACTGACCATGGCTAAAAACAGGTGTTTTCATGTAAAGACCAACACAAGAAAGTGTCTGACCCTGACTCTTATTAATCGTCATTACCCTGACAGGAAACTGACGTCTCTTTAACTCGAAGGGTAATCTAGAAGTTTTCAAAGTAAGACAATTGTGTGGTATGAGCACTGCCTCTCCGATATGCGTGCCTGTCATTATCTGTGCTTCTATAAGCATATCACCAAAATCGGTAACAATCAAAAGTGTTCCATTACATAACCCGACAGTCTGATCTAGGTTTCTGAGCATCTAGATGAAGCCGGATTTTTAAATCCATTATCTAAAAAAAAAAAAGGTTTCTGAGCATCATTATTGGAATACCTTTCTTAAGTAAAAGGCGATGTGCAGGGAAGTTATTACCACCTAAAGAGTTTAGTAACTCGACTGGATACAGAAGATCATAAGAACCATGTGCCTTTACAGGTTCAGCTATACTATCACATCTTAAGTATTCTCTTTCCTCACCAGGCACCAAAGAGATTATGTATGAGTTAACAGTATCAGCAACCTCATTGGTAATGGTCAAAATTGCACGGCTCTCGAGATAGATAGGATCACAATATCTTGCAGTTAGCTCTGGATATATAGGACCAATAATCGAAGAGATGTTGTCCTCTGAAGAAGGCATCAACATGAGGTCTCTAGGGATTTTTATCAATGTTGGTTCATTCTCACCTTCTTTGCAAACAGCGGGAATCGTGCCCTCTCCAATACCTAATACCCAACGACTAAACTCGGAGATTTCTTTTTGTGTGTCTGCATCTAGATCAGGTTGGTAGAGTCTCATGTTCTTTGTTAAAGATAGCACCTTAACATGTTTCCAGAGCGGAGAGTTTGGGATGGTAGCGTCCACAATCTGTGGTCTGTGACCATCCTCAACAACAGGTAAGATCTAGCAAAGGTCACCACCCAAAACCACAATCTTACCTCCAAACAATAAATCACGGTTGGTCTCTATCTCATGCGACAAGACATCTCTAAAGCTTCTGTCCATGGCTTCAAGTGCATGGCGGTGTGTCACCGAGCCTCATCCCAAATGACTAACGAGGTCATTTCAATGAGTTCGAGAGAGCATTGAACCTCGTTTGACATCGCATAGACAGGCCTCATGGAGCTCGCAGGGTATCTTAAATCGTGAATGAGCGGTTCGCCCGGCAGGCAACAATAATGAAGCCACAGCAGAAGAGGCAACAGTGAGGACAATCTTTTTCCGGGCGCATAAACCAAGCAACTATAGCGTTCCAAAGAAAGGTCTTTCCAGTTCCTCCAAAAACCGACACAAAGAAAAAGCCTGGTCTATTTTCTAAAACACAGTCTATGATCATTTTAAAAGCAGAGAGCTGACCTTTAGTTGACCAACTATTATATCTGCTTCATGCATCAATTTTTCGCAGTATGAAGTCTCCTCCTCAATAAGTCTGTTACCAGAGGCATAGTAGGAAGCATCAGTTTTTCGTGGCAGGTTACGATCCCTGATTTTAGCGCCGTTACTGAGAAGGAGGCCTTCAATATCATTTAGCAAGTGGTCTCTAAGGTCACAATCAGGGACTTCAAATCTATGGTTGCCTATAGCCTCTCTGAACCCGTACTGTATGTCATCAGTCATCAGCCTCTATACTTTTTCAAAAAAAGCATATTCATTATTGACCTCACTGAACAGGAGCATGGTAACAAAGAGCCTTCTAAGTTGCGCAGACGAGGCCCAAGAAGCAGGGATCTAGGCGCTTCAGGTCTGTCCCTGTATGGAGGGATGGCCACCTTGCCACCTCTACAACATTTATTGTAGATGACCTTACCCTTTGTCACATTTGATTCGGACACTACTCGTTCCTGCAGCCAGAACACTGCACGACAGTGCCTACACTGATAGTCTGGGGATCCAAAATAACTGCGGCCACAGTATGTGGTTGGACGAGACGCAGCACGAAGAACGACGAAGCAAAGAGAAACAACAACACAACAGAGCAGAACAGTTAGCATGTAATATTTCAACATTTTTTATTTCCACATTTTTTTAATAATGGCTCGGAACAGACAGCGCTAACCTTTCAGGGCCTCCACATACTTCGGTATGAAACGTCCACAACCTAATGGCCCACTGGATTTCTCTACCGATATTTTAAAAATCTCGGGGTCGGTGATTAACAGGAATATCGGATATATCGGAAATTTATCGGCGATAGAAATAAAATTTCGGACAAAATTTAGATAAAAAATAACTCATTTTATTTAGGAAAACACATAGATCATTTCTAAACCATTTAACATGAAAAACTAAACAAAACATATTTTCAATTGCCTATTCAATGAGCAAGACAACAACACGGCCGGAGCATGCGAGTGTGTTACGGTGGTGGCAACTTGAACCTAGAAAAGAAGAGGAGAGAAAATGAACCATGGATTAATTGGGTGGGCTTTGAGGTCTATTTGTATGGACAAATTCTAAAATTTTGAAAATTTCGGATGATAAATGGAAAATTTCGGACCCGACCGATAAACGGAAATTTCGGAAATTTCAGATTTTCCAGACCGAGATTAGGTAGCAAGTCGCCCTAACAACAAAGAGGTAAGAGAGCAGGACTGGCGGGCAACATGAGTCCTAGAGAGGCCGTGTCTAAATGGGCAGCAAAGAAAACACTCTGAACCTGCTTTAACCATTTTCCGTTGATCCAGAAAACGCCTTCGTTTGCGACGGCACTCAAGAGGATGAAGGGTCGTAGGTAAATAGAAGCACCCTCATCTACGACAAGGGAACACATAAGCAAAACAAAGACTCCATCCCAGCAAAATACCAAGGAGACAGGACAGTAACTTTTATTGGACACATACTTGGCCTCTTGCGACTGGTAGAAGGCACAGAAGCGGCAGGCAACATGGAGCAGGACCTATAGTCCAAAGGGAAGAATTTCACCTATGGCAAAGAACTCCTAAAACTGAAAAGCAGTGAAGGATAAAGTTGTTATATCTGACAGGCAGAAACGCCTATTTTACACTCATAAACACATAATGGAAATGGCTAAACAAGCAGACTGAGGAATGAAACTTCTTTGAGCAGACACTGTGATTGCATCCTTAACTCATCCTGGCTAGAAAAATTAAGTAATCCGGTGGCTCTGGTGGCTAAAGAAACAGCCGCACGGGCAATCTATCGATACAGCAGCATACCCTGGAAATTGTAATCTAGCACAACGACCAATACAATTTCTGCAGAAAAACAACAGCCTGCAGGGCAGCTTGTTCAAAACCAGATACTC
This sequence comes from Hyparrhenia diplandra, assembly GCA_015847255.1. Taxonomy (NCBI): domain Eukaryota; kingdom Viridiplantae; phylum Streptophyta; class Magnoliopsida; order Poales; family Poaceae; genus Hyparrhenia; species Hyparrhenia diplandra. The sequence continues at coordinate 29,106 of JADLZK010000673.1, read as the reverse complement.
TGGCTGCCCCATTAGGGCTTCCCCATTGCATGCTTTTTTTGCTTGTAGCCTCAAGTGCCATGTAGGATCGGATAAAAAAAAAGTAGGTGCTCTGTTCTTGTCATAGTGACTTGCAGAAGCTACATGTGTTTAAGGAGAAAGAAGGTAATCCATGCTGAAAAAGAAGAGGGAGAGGAAATAAAGGTGTGACATGATGAAAGCAAAAAGCTTATATGCAAACCACAAGCAACTGAGTCCAAGTCCATGGGAAGTGCCCAAATGCAAATATCTACCTCACCATTATTACTCAATTAATTCAATTTAATTCCAGTAGCTATGCAAGAATCAAGATGAGGCCACTTCCTCACTGGTGGACTGCACGTTGCCATTCTGAATACCACATCAAAGTCATAGTCATATGGTTGCCCAAATATAAGAAAAATGGGGGAAGCTAATCTACCAATCTGGTGGGTCAAAATTCAGGTGCAGACTGTTGTGCTCACGCTGTAAGACAATGTGTCCATGTGGCTTCTAAGAAACTTTTAGTTTTTAGATTAATCTCCTGGCACTATCAAAACAGCCTCTGCCCTCATTCATTAGTCGGTGTCTATTACGCACGGAATAACTGACAGGTTGTTTTGATTGCCTTCCTACGGATTGAAAAGATGATATGGCTGGACTATGTGAATGTAATTCTATATTCTTTGATTTGTTATAGAGATCTTCTAGACAGTTTCCGAAATTATTTTTGAGCAGCATGTATGTGGTACGCATTGGACATATTGTGGTTTATGAAAGAAACTTATGTGTCACTCTGCATGTCCTTTAATAAACTGTACAAGAAAATACCTGTCTGAGCTGACGATTGATGTCATTCAAGAAACTTCTGTTCGATTTTGCTTCCTCAACGTCTCTTCTAGCCCTGATGCCTCGTTCAGCATGTTGACAAAGCATCACTCTGCATGTTGGCAGCACCGGCCGACGAACACTTCACTATATCAAGAGTCTATTACAACAACGTCGGTTGATAGCTTACAAAAGATGGTGTGAGTAAAACCCTAGCAAGAGTAATGTACCGTACCGCGGGGGCAATTGCCCCCCTCCCATATACCCTTCTAGGGCTTCCACCAGACGTGTCGTCTCATTCTCTTGTAAGCCGCTGCATCGGCGTTGTAACCCAACTCTTGATAATAGTGAGGAGTGTTTGCTGGCTGGCGCCCGTGGCTTTTTACTCTCCCGCGTTGGGAGGGTTTTCCACGTTAAATCTTATGTCTCCCTGTGGTTTGATCTTGTTTACTTCATCGTTTGGGCGTCGTGTTTATGACAGACGAGACACCCATCGGTCTCCGGCTGGCGTTGGTGACTGGACGGCGTTCGCTTCTTGCAGAGATCGAAACTGATGCTAGCGTCCATATCTTGCCCTAAGCTAGGAGAAGAGAAAACCCTCTTTCCCGAAGCGGGAAGAGGACGTAGTACGTGGGAGTGGCATGGCATGGCATATGGCATTAGATTCCTGCATATGCCAGCCACCGGTACCCACCATTCATGCACCTCCTCGTCTATCTATGTTCCTTGTTGATTCTTTTTTATCGATTATTGAATCGAATCCATTATCCATCCATTCCTACCACCTACCTTCTTACCCTAAACCATGTATGCATGAGAGTTAATAAGTTTATTGCTTCGTTCTTTTAATTTATCTCTATTTTCTTCATATTAAGTGAAGGTCTTTTTAAATTTGTTTCTATCTTTTTTTTTTTCTAATTAATCTTACTCATACTCTTACACACTAAATATTAAGATTCCCTGTCTTTGCAGATGTAGATCGAGTGTCGCATATAAAAGATCTGCAGGAACCTGTGGCACGATGTGCGTACGTGCTTAATTACGTACTATAGCAAGTAGCAACTGTATGCACTAACGTGATTTGACTCCGCTATAGCTCATTGAGTGCCTAGCTAGCTCTAGCTCTAGCTCATTGGACAAGATCTCAGCTGAAATTAAGCAGTAGGCAGCAAGTTTAGTTTTCTCACCAGCCAGAGAGAGAGTGTGTGTTAAAGTTTTATACGTGAAAAAGATGAGGCCAACTGAGCTTGAAAGAACAGCCCCACTACAGAAAGTAGTACACTATCCAGCAGAAAAAGCGAATTTGTCAGGATTAGACATACAGCAAATGGATGCCTTACATACGCCATCACTCTCAGTTAGATGCGAATGTGTTTATCAGATAGATTTGATGTTTCCTTAACTATTTGTGAGGCAACAGCGAGTCAATAACACAAGCATTAATGAAGCAGCGACGAAGGCAGTGGTTGGGCAAGAGGGCTCAAGCCCCCCCCACACACACACACACCCCCCGCTGCCTGACATGTGGAGCCCCCTTGATTTATGAAGGGAAGGGGTACGGCGTAGCGAGCGAGAGAGAGCAAAACGCCACTAACCAATGACCAGAGCATGTTATCCTGCTGACCCAAAAATAGCAGCCGGATCGGATGCCATCTACGAGCTATGAGCGATCGCCGCACTGGCATGTGTGTATGCACATTTGCATATACTCCCTCCATTCTAGAAAGCCATGCAATTCTAGCACAGTACCATGGTTTAGCATCTCAAGTTTAATTAATTATAGATAAAACTATCAATATTTATATTATCAAACAAAATCATTAGATTCTTACTAGATATAGTTTTTAATAAATTAATTTTAAGTCATAAATGTGAATAGTATTTTGTAAAAATTTAGTTAAACATACACTACTTTATGCACGGAACCCATAGTTGCATGTTTTTTTTTCGAACGGAAGGAGTATATCCGGTTAGGATACACATGATGATTTTTATTCTTTTTCGTATATGTATCCATGACGTGTACTCCAGTAGAGTACCACTAGAAATCTACGCAGCGTTGCCGCTTATGGCCAATGTGTGGGCCATTGAGGCTGCTAGAAGCCTAGTAGATTAGGCGTTCTTTTTCTAGCAATATACTCCGTATGCGTTTGTTCCGAGTAATTAAAATTATTGGAACAATGTTTCAAAAAAAAAAAATTATTGGAACAATATAGGCAAGCGAGTATATTTTGAATATTAATCATGTTGTGTCTATCTCGATCTTATCTATCCGGCAAGCATGGTAACACAGTAAGAACGTTAGGTAGCAAAAGTTGTTTCCACAATTGTAAGCAAAAGCAGTCTTCCACATTGCTGCACACCAAAATAGCCTTCCCTTTTGTTTTCTTACTGCTAGCTGTCTTGATCTGCCATAGCGAAGAAAAATAAGGAAGCATATAAATACATATGATAAGTGGTCTAATAAATTCTTTAAAAATAGATAATCACTAAATTAGGGCATATCTCCAAATAAATCAGTGGGATTCAGGTGTCAATCATAAACCTCGTATTGCACTAAGGAGCACACCCTAGAATGGGTGTCAATGATAATCTGTCCTTGCATTCTTTGGGTCAAGACACAATGGATGATACCATTTGTCTTACTAAGCTCGTGGAGACATTGACAATGATTTACAGTGTATGCCAAATGCTTATAAAAACATCAGTTACACACTATTTTGACCCTTCCCTCCCAATTTGCATGCAGTCCCCATATATGTGCAAGTCTATTGGTTCCTTACACGATGAGCTTGGCTACAACTGACCAAATCACATGGGAAATCAGTGGTCAGATAGCATGATTCCTGATAGCTTGCCAATGAGAAAAGTAAATCGTATGAATGAAACCAGCCTAGTCCAGGACCACAGATGAAACATGCTTGCAATTTTTTTCCTTCAAAAAAAAAAATGCTTGGAAATTTTCATATTTGGGATCAAAACACTAATAAGACTTAAGGAACAGATAATATATATTTAGCAAACACGTGACTTCACCACAATATATAACTGTAAAACATATCAATATCAATACACACAAAAATCGTCTGCCTATTAAAGGAATGAACCAACCTTTACTGGAAGACCATAGAGAAAAACAGTATGATTCAGCAATCAAGCATTCAGCTCGATTCCACTCGATCAGTAGAATGGTATATCCATACTGATAAAAAATGGCCAAACCAATTCATAATAACATTAGTCCCTGCCAGTACAGCCATATCATATACTACGCGCATATTCTTTGGGGGCAATTCAGCAAGGATGGTGCAACTATTTGACAGTATGAGCACTAAAAATCATAGGCAGGATGTAGGAGTTGTATCATGCTGTTTTTCCCATCAGTTGAAGTAGGAAACATGTCCCCTGTGATGCCAGACTTGGATTTCTTGACTGTAGCATGCTCCTGTACTATAGGGGATATGTTTCAGAAAGTTTTTCCCTCTGAACAAAGATTATCTGGGAAATGTGGTATGTCTTTGGTGTTCCCAATTGTCAATATTGCAGGTACCTGTAAAATATATCTAAGATTAGTAGATGTTGGATGGAAGAATCTGCAACATGTAATTGATAAGCGTGTAAAAGTAATTACATTCATTCAGTCAGTAAAGATGTTGGATGGAAGAATCTGCAGCATGTAATTGATAAGCGTGTAAAAGTAATTGCATCCATTCAGCCAACTCACCCCATCCTTTCCAAGGAGGCTTTGCTGCTGTCACACGTAGAATGGTGCAGGCAAGGCTCCAAGGATGTAAGCATTGCCATTCATAATAGGCTGAAAATCTTGGCATGGAAAGAAAGAATTGATATATAAGGTGTGGTTGTGTTTTACTCTTTCTAGGACTGCATGTTATGTTAGTCTTAGTGTCTTTACATATTAATGAAATTTTGCTTCTCTAACAGGGATATGAAAGGGGCAAGCACACTTGTGAATCCTAATACTGACATGAAGCCAAACATGTAGGTGCTAAATGCTGTGAAGCGTCTCATAATTTACAGGGAGCCTTTGTTATCTTATACTTGTCTCATAATTTTATAGGGAGCCTTTGTTATGTTATACTTGTAATCAATAAATCTGTTGTATTTACATAGACATCAGCATATAAATGTATGAAATCCTTCGAAGGGAGCCCTTACTGGATTGAAGAATTTGCATCATAATATATATTTGATAAATATGCAAAAGTAATTGCATCCATTCAGTCAATAACCCACCCCTTTCATGCTTACTCCAAGGAGGCTTCGCTGTTGCCATATGAACAATGGTGCAGCCAAGTCTCCAAATGTGTACTGAAAGGCTGTAATCGTTGGTATTCATAGTAACCTGAAATTTTTTACTCCTACAATAAAAGAAAGAAATGAAGCCTTTAGTTAAATATGTTCAGCGAGGGGGAAACCATCTGCATTGTGCGTACAGCGGCGCATTGGAACATTGCTAGCTAAAGGATTAAGCGCAGAAAAAAAGATGGAGAGGGAGAGAAGATGCAGGGGAGGAGGCACAGGACGGCGGAGGAGAAGGGACCAGTAACCTGCCGCGAGATCCGGTGGCGAACATGAGCTAGCGGTGGTGCTGCGGCATCCGTGCAGGTGGCCGGCCGAGTGGAGGACGGATCTGCGGCACCCCGGCGTGAGGAGGGGAGCGCCTGTACTGTGGCTGGTCCCCACCGCGGTGGTCGGCGCCCAGGCTGCCACGATGAGGGGCCATGTTGCGGCTCCGGGCAGGCCACCGGCCGGTCCGAGGCTGGGTTTGCAGGACCAGCGCGGGGCGAGGGGCGTGCCTGTCTCCGAGGGTGCGCAGGCTAGCCGCGGCATTGGATGTTGCTGGCACGGCGGGGGTGGCCGGGTGGCACATCCGCGACGGCTTCGACCGCATCGGTGTGCCGTGCCACTACGGCGGGGCAGCTTGGCGAGCGGCTATCCATGCTGGGCTTCAGAGGGCGACGCAGGAATGAAGGGCGCAGATGGAGCGGCGGCAGTTGTTGTAGACGCTGGTGGAAGAAACGAGAAGCCGTCGATGGAGTGAGAAGAATGCTCCGCCGCCGTGCAGGCCACCCAACACCAGCGGCGCAAGGATGGAAGAGTGATTTCGTTAAAGGTTGAGGGCTTCTTTGCAAAATGGCCGGGTCTAGCCAAATCCGGGCGTCGTCCGCTCGCCCGATCGAACGGCCGAAAAAAGCCAGCGACGTGGCCCCGCTGCCTGGCCAGCTTTTTGTGCTGAAATCATAGGGTGAAAGATTCTATTTTTTTCTAGGAGTCAATTTACTTTAAGCTAGTTTGATCAAGTGTATACAAAAAGTACTAATACCATGTAGTGTACACTACAGAATTTGTTTCAAGAATGAAAACTTTGTTTGTAGAGGTGCACGTCCTAACCAAGCCGTCTCTAGAAATCGATTTTTAGAGGCGGCTAGAAATATAGTTGCCCCTAAACATAAGAAAGGTACGATAAAAAAAATTGAAAATTTCAAACCACCTTGGATGGAGAAATGACCAAAACCAAAGTTATATAATCTCAATTTTTTATGCAACTTTGTAGTTGATAAACTTTTTCATTTGAAACCATCTATATAAGGAAAATATATTTAAATGTCTCAAATTTAAAATTCAAATGAGCTCGGATGGAGAAACGACGAAACTAAAGTTGTAGATCTCAAAAAGTTAAACAACTTTGTAGTTGACCTGTGGGATACCTATATCGTGGTACCCTAAACACCACGACTAATCGTGGCAAAAAAAAAAACAATAACAACATTCGACCTAACTCGCCTCGTGTGGGCTCGGGCTGTCCGAACCCTCCTCGCCGCACGAGCTCGGAGAACGGGCCCGAACCCCGCACCTTGTCCCGTGCACCCGACCTCGAGGTCGCGGCGGATCACCTTGCTCGCGGCACGTCGCGACCCCCCCGGGTTCGCTCGACTTCTTTCCGCCTCGTACAAGCTCTTCCACACGACTTACGTCCGCCTCGTGCGAGCTCTTACGCACAAGCTCTTTCCGTCCTAGACGAGCACGAGGTCATCGGTCCGAGTCCTCTCCCCCTCGTCTGCGAGCTCTCGGGACAATGAGTTCTCCGTCCACACGAGCTCGGAGGCGGAACGACTTCCGCCTCGACCGAGAGCACGAGCTCCACCTCATACGATCTCTCTCGGGCGAGGCCGAGCTCCACGACGCACGAGCTCGACCATACACCCGAACTCCGTCTCGAACGAGTTTAGGGCCGGGCCGCAACCACATCCCCACTCCGACTCGCATGATCCCCGAGCTCCGAGCTCGGGCGGGTTTCCGGCTCCTAGCTCGGAGCCCCATGATCTCGCCGGGAGGACTCGCCGCGACCTCTGGTCTCCGAGCTCCGAGCTCGGGAGCCCACGGTCTCACCCCGGGACGTCACGTACAACTTACCCGAGTTCCACACTCAGGAGCTCACGATCCAACAGGTCCCGACTCGCGGTTCCGCGGAACGCACGACCTCACGAGTTCGAGCTCGTAGTGAATCGTGCTAGTTTTTGTTTACATTCTCGAGCGGTTGTTGCTCTTTTCTTTGAGCTTTTGACGCTCTACTTTAAAAACTCGTAATAAGCGGGGTAATATGCGTCTCGGGCGTAGAGGCGGATGAATCATCCTTTATCTAAAAAAGCGAGTTCGAGCTCGAGCTCGACAACTTCGTGACCCGTCAAGACAATCTCCGCCAAACTCCGACTTCTACGACCTCCGAAGCGTACGAAACCGCATCCCACCACGCCGCATACCGCCAACCGCTACACGACAAAAAGACATCATCCGAAGTACAGACGGGCCATCTCGACAAGACTACGATGCGACGGGGCATGGGGCACGACTTCGCCCATCCCCGGAATCCGGGCGTCGGCGGCGACCGAGGGCAAGATATTCGAACACGTACGAATGAGCCCATGCCGACCACCGTGAATCGCACGACCTATGGGTCCCGTGTCATTTAGCACTTTACCCCTCCTATTTTGTGTTCTTCTCCTCTTTGATCCTTCTCCTTGTGGCACCCGTGTATCTCCCCTTGCGGCTATAAAAGGGGGTCTTGGGCACCGAAAGGAGGAGGTTTTTGAGACCCCCGCTCTCTCACACGAAACTCTACGACAATTATACGCACACACCACTCACGAGACTTGGGAGCCGGCCTCCCTCTCTCGACATGCTTGTATTTCCCCGATATGAGCGTTTGAGCTCGGCCACATAGTGACTCCGACCGAGATCGGACTAGGGCGTCGATTCCGCCCGAACCAAGATAAATCTTGCGTCTTGTGTCCCTTGTGCTAGGCCATCGAAGTCCCACACGAGCCATACGATTGTCTTGTAATGCGTGGTATACCCCCGATATTAGACCACGACATGACCTTTTTCATTTGAAATCATCTATGCAAGGAAAATTAGGTTTGAATTTCTTACATTTGAAATTCAAAATTTTTGAATAGCCTCGGATGGAGAACGATCAAAACCAAAGTTATAGATCTAGAAAAGTTATACAACTTTATAATTAACAACCTTTTCATTTGAAATCATCTATGTAATAAACATTATGTTTGAATTTCTCGCATTTGAAACTCAAAATTTTTCAAACGACCTCGGATGAACGAGCGACCAAAACCAAAGTTATATATATCGAAAAGTTATAGAACTTTGTAGTTGATAACTTTTTTATTAGAAATCATCTATGTTAGGAAAATGATATTTGAATTTATCACACCAATTTGAGATGTTTTGACTCTTCAAGATTCTTAGAATCTAAAACTCCAATAAGCCTATCCCCCACTAGGGGTCAATTTAGGAGTTCTCAAGGCTGTGATTAGTCCACGTCATTGGTAACTACAGGCGGGTCCCACAGCTCACTAACCAAGTCTCAACATGCATGTAAGGTTTGCAGTCACGCAGCCAGGCAAAGCGTCAGGCAGTCATCCGGTTCCAATCCATGCATACATGCAGCCACTAATATCCTTGCTCTGAACTCCACCGAGAAAGCATTCAATTTGACGTATTAGTGTGTGTGCTAATGGCATACGAAGGATCGTCATGCTATGTATATATATACGCACCCAAGAAGTAGCATGAGATCCACGCCGCACCCGAGGAGCACTCCCGCGGCATCACCATCGACACCGCCACTGTAGAGTATGAGACCGAGACCCACCATTGTGCGCATGTCGGCTGCCCAGGCCACGCCGTCTGTACGTGAAGAACATGATCATCACCGCGGCGCCGTGCAGATGGACAGCGCCATGAACCGACGGCCCCTGCTGCAGACCAAGGAGCACATCCTCCTCGCCAAGCAGGTCCGTACCCAGGATCGTTGTATTCCTCAACAAGGACACGGTCGTCGATGCAGAGCTGCTCCGGGTGCTCTTACACATCAATAACCTACGACATGATTTGTCTCCAAAGTTTAAGATACATCACACGAACATGCAAAGCCGCCGCGCGCTGATCATCAGTGTTGTGGTTCAACTCTGATCAAGGAAGTTTACTGCTGAGCGCATCAGATAGACGGATTTCTGATTAATTGTTTGTTTGCACTTTTAATTTTTTTGTTGCATCTCATGTCTATCTAACTCCTCTATTCCACTTCTATAACAAAGCTGCTAATCAAAATCATTCGTAGTTTCAATTGCATACCCGCAGCAACGCTGGAGAATCCTCCTAGTGACTTACAATTTGAGATGGAGAAAGTAGTAACGTTACATAGATTGACGCCTGGATCCCAGCTTCCTTTATGTTAATTCGGGTTTAATTTTACGTATTGTTTTTAGTTTCAAGATCGATCATGTACGTAAGTTAGTTGTTACAGATAGAATTAGTGTTAGTGCTCTCAAGTCTGAATAAAGCGATGATGCGATCTTGAGAAAAATGAGCAAGAAGTCAAGAAGTCAAGGGGCTCATGGCTCAACGGTAAAGGCCATTGGTTAGGGGGCTCTCACCCGTTCAAATCTTGGGTGAGACACTTTATCCCGGATTTATTTCGGGATTTTCCGGCGCTATGCATTAAGTAGTAGGCGGCGTCCCCGTCGATAGCGAGGCGCCGGTGGTGACTTCGAACTTCAAGATTTGCCGGCTCGGTCCTTGAAGGTGCTTATATGGGTAGGGGTTTGCGTGCGTGTGTTCATAGGGGGTGAGTGTGCGTGCGTGTTGAGCGTCTGCGTTGTGCTTGTGTAATCTCAAAAAACATTATTGCGAGAATGCAATCTGCCGGGCGGGACCAAGGTCGTTAGAAGCTGGTTTGGATTGAGGCAGGAACGACGGTGGAGGATCATATGACGAGTGCGTGGCGTGTGAGGTTGACCGCACACGGGAGCTGAGCCAGCGTCGGCTTTGGATGCGAATTTGAATTTTGATCGAGTCTTACTCTTGAGGTGACTCGAAGCTAGTCGGGGAGAAATAGACATGGGCGCCGCGCCGCCCGTGTATGCCCTAAACCCTATACACACGCCCCCCGGCCCCCCCATCCATAGGCGGCCCTTGACCTTTGTTCTTGTTGCTAGGGTTTAGAAGGCCGCGGCGTCCAAAGCGGCGGGGAGGCCGCGACCTCCGTGCCGGCTTCTTATAAGGTGGGGAGAGGGAGTCGGGCGGCGGCTCGGATCCGAATCAACTAGGGATCGATCCTCCTTTACTGCCAGTAGCAACAATGGCGTCCTTGTTCTTCCCGACCGCTGTCATTGCCTCGGCCGCTGCCCTCTCGAGGCACGGGGCGCGCCGCAGATCTGGCCGTTGGCGTGGCCCTGCCCTCCCGCGAACCGCCGATTATCCGGACTCGTCGGTGACGGCAGCGGCTTTCCAATCACAGGTAACCTAATTCCTGTCTCTTCAGGTTTTAGTATGGTTGGGCAATGATGTTGCGAACTCGGGTCGGCGATCGATTATCCGGACTCGGGATGACAGAGATCCGATCAGAGCATTTGACACGTTGTCCACCACACGATTACGGAGAAAAGGCGAGGGCGTATCTGGAAATGGCATGGTCAACCAGGGGCAGCGATATTGTTGTGGAGCGCGCCCGCGGCTGGTTGAGGAAAAGAAAAACATGCAGGTAATCCAGGAGGCAAACACCGGTTGATTGTCACCGATTGTGCCCGTGCAGCCGGGCACCTTGGACCAGCGGAGCTATACATTTGTTTCCAGGGTCGTACGTGCTCTCGATTTTCATCTCATGTCCTTTTTATTTCTAGCCTACTAAGCTAAGTGCAGTGCTGACCATGGTTTCAAAATTTGTCCTACACACTTCCTTTGAGATCGATAGATGGTGATGTAATCTGATTGCACCAAACAACCTAACATATTACACTCACTCATCCGGGTCTTTGAGCTTATTAAGAGCTGCTCCAATGTGTACCAAAACCAAACCGTGGGGAGAGGGAAGCAGCGGTACGGTTTGATTTCAACACTACATCAACCAAACTGAGCAAATCAATTCCTCAATTCGGATGTTGGTTTCGGTTGCAACAGAGAGAATAAAGAAAGCAAACAGGCTCTGTTACTTTTGTCCTTTCTCGTAGTAGTGCAAGAGAGAACATTACAAAGGCAAATACTTTCCTCCTTTTTTTATTTAGTTGTGGTCCTCACAAATGATGATGTTTGAACGATAGGTAGTGTCTAACATGCGAATGCTCAAATCTTTCTCAGCATTAAAATCACATCGCACTGGAGCTACCCATAGCGTTTGATGCCTTTGTTGATAACGGGGAGTTGGCCTGGCTAGCACAAGCCGTTCAACAGAATGCTCCCGTTGCACTACTCAAAATGACCGAGTTATTATTGTCCGGGGTTCTTTTGGTGCGAAAAATTATTTATATTTATATCTTATTCTTATGGATTCAACGAATGATAACATAACGTACGAGGCTATCTTGATTCGCTAAATAAAGGTCTCGACTATCCGCACTCATGTTCCTCTATTTACCTTCTCTATACATCCCTGGTCATCAAGATTCCCTCATTTACGATCTTTTTCCGCATTCATCTCTCCTTTATATAATACTCTATACCAACTATCATCGATTAGGGTCCATTTATAATTTTATCTAAACATATCCATGTGAGATCTAGTTTTGAAGGATTTATTTAAAACAAATTCAATAGTATAATTAGAATTTAATTTGGTTTTTTTCTTTGCGAGTTTAGCTTTTTTTAGTTAGGATCATCACTGTGGGGCCCACCGCTGGTGCTTTGTCTCTCCCATCTCTCCTACGTGTGCGTCATGGGGCCCCTCTTGGCGTGCATTTAGGCTGTCCGCATTGTACGTCCGCACCGGGTGCGCTTTGAGACGTCCCCGGAGTGCGCGTCTTTGGAGGGCCAGAGCCGCAAATGCGTACTTTATCTGAATCGCTATCGGCCGTATTTGCCCCCGTTCGTTAAATACCGCGCGGTACGGGCGCGCATACGCGCAGGCCAGGGTCAGAAGCAGCATGCGCGCGAGAGGCAGGCAGGAGCGAGAGAAAGGCTCTGCACCAAGGGTCCCACCATTCAAAACGACCAAAAAAATGTTATAACTTCAAAACGAAAAAAAAACTAAATTAGATTCGATTACACCATTGAATTCGTAGAATGATAAATACTTCAAAAACTGGGATCTCACACATGGATATATTTAGATAACATTACAAGTGGGCCCCATTAATAATGGTTGGGATAGAGTATCTTTGAAAGATATGGAAAGTCAAAGAAAAAATGTAAATAAAGTAGAATCTTGATGATTAGGATAGAATATTCCTTTTAGAGTGTGAAGTTAGAGTACCGGGAGTGCGGATAGTCTTACTTACCGCCCGCGGTATGTACCGGCATTCTGGCGAAAACTAGGGCCGAGCGAGATGATAGCGTGCGTTCTGATCCCCCTCGCTAGCGGCCGAAATTTACGTCATCTGGTCCCTAAAGGAACGCGTAGCGTTCTCCAGTGCAGATAGTCTTATCTCGTTTCGTTGATAAGCACGGACGTGCAACAAGTAGGTACCGTATACTCGATTGCGTGCACGTACGATTGCATTTATTTGCATCGCATTGCATTGCGCGGAACAAAACACATGGAAAATGATGTAACAAGAAGCTTAGCACGGGCGAAAACTTAAGCAAGGTCAGGTCCGGTGGCCGCGTCGCAATTGCGATTCGCAGTCATCCGTGGCGACTGCCCAGGTTGGATGATGACGTAGCCATCAGGCATGCATGTGACGTCAGCGGGCGAATTGAAGGCGATTGCATTTTGCTGCAACCATCTGCCGACCCGTGCAACCGACCACATCAGCGGGCGACACCGACACCACGCTGGCCCGCAGACGTCAGGGCGCGTGGCCTCGGCCTGCAGGCGTTCGACCGGCTGTGCCTCGTCCTAAAATGGGTGCCCCTAGCTGCCGCTTGAGTACTCCGTAATCATCTAGTTTGATTGATACGGAGTACGTAATTTGCAAAAAACAAAGATCCCGTCGATTATATTTTCGTTTTTTAAAAAAAATGCTAATTCTACGGATACCATTCATAAACTTTTCGCATGATTCTTGCATAGCATATATATAGCTGCGACCCCATATTTTTGTTCTTTCTTCAATTCAATCTTGACATAGCCAAACGCCCAAAACTAGGTCTTCACCCCGAACCAAACGTGGTAATTTTTACGTAGATATAGTAAAAACTTTCTGCCCAAAAATACTGAAGCCAACCGCATGTAATCTACAACTAGATAGAGTAAAGATTAATGGACACAAAATTTAGTCTTCACTTCTATTGATGTACACATTTCATCACTACTTTTTTGATAAAGTAGTGTTGAGTGCAAAAGTAAAGAAAATACAAGAAAAAAAAAAAAAAATGAACAAAATAATAAAAAAAACGAATTAGTGTCGACCATGTTATATATAGAGATATATGCTGTTTTTCTTTTTCTCTATACAACCAATATGTAGCAGAATAAACATGTGAGATAACAAAAAGTATTCCAAGGAACACCAAAGCCAAACGCATGGTGAAGTCACACACACAAAAAATGCCAAACGCATGGTGACAGGCAAGCACATCAGCTCCACGTCGGCTTTGGAGGGTGCAGATTTGAATTTTGATCGAACCTTATATACTTGGGATGGGATGTTTGACTATGGATCAAGTGATGAGTATTGAGCTGAACTATACGCAAGGAATAAATTTGCGCGGCACCGTGAGAATTATACCCGACAATCAGCTTGTGTATCTTTATGTTATTAGATTAAAAAAAAGGAAAAACTACTTAAATGTATTCTATTTTTTCTCAAGAACATTTTGAATGTGATTCTAAGATTGTGAGATTTTTTAGAACTATAATTTTAAAATAACTTGAATCCAAATGGGACAATCGATTCGGTTAACCTTGGTGTAGGTAATTATTACTTTCAAACTCTGTGGGGGACCACGTGTTGGTGACTCATTGGATCCATTCATGTCCACGAAGCCCGCCACTAGCATCAGTCTTTTGTAAATTAATGTACAAACACCTTTATCGTATCATTATATCGATCAAAACAGAAGAAAACTGCTAGGACTATACACATTAACACAAAGTGACATGAGAAATGCATGGATTTCTTTTTATAAAGAAAGAAAGAAAAAAGGTAAATGTTTGAGTGGCTATATATTTAAGCGTACATTTATTCATTCAAGGAAAACCTATTAATACATGTAAACAAGTCGTATATCGTGTGCTAATTACATTAGTAATTAGTAATAGTAATAAAATGACAAACAAAAGGGAGAGTGTTTGGCGGGCTCGAGATAACAGAGATCAGAGCGGAGCATTTGACACGTCGTCCACCACACGATTACGGGCAAGGGCGTATTGTTGGTTTCTGTTCAAACAAAGGAATAAAAAGAAAGCAACAAGCTTACTTTTGTCCTTTCTTGTAACAGGGCAAGAGAGAAAACATTAGAAAGGTAAGTACTTTCCTCCTTTTTCTATTTATTAGTTGTGGTCCTCACAAATAGAGATGCTCCAACCATAGATGCAAATGCTCAAATCCTTGTCAGCATCAAAATCACATCGCAGTGGAGCTACCCATACCGTTTTATGCCTTTTGTTGATAACAGGGAGTTGGCCTGGCCTCCGTCAGCTTGCGCAAGCCGTTCAACAGAATATGCTCCGGTTGCACTAGTTAAAATAACAGTTATTATGGTCCGGGCTTCATTTCTTCCTAAAAATTATTTTATTTATATCTTGTTGTTATGAATTCAAGAATGATAACAAAACGGTCTGCTTCCATCACATGAGCGCCCGATCGACACCCCAGCATGTGGCTCGTCCCAGGCAACAAGACGCTACTACTAGTACTAGCACAGCACGGACGAAAACGAACAAGGTGCGTACGTACGCCTTGTGGCTGGCGGCTCCGACGGCCGCGTCCGTTCTGTCGCATATAATCGCAATTCGCAACGGACCAGTCATCCGTGGCAGTTGTGCTGTGTGTGACAGTGGCCACAAATGACGTCAGGCCCTGCGTGACGTCGTCGTCGATCGTGTGCCTCGGTCTGCAGGCGCTCGACCGGCTCGCTGTGTCTCGTACGTAAATGCGCGCCGCTGCCGCCAGGGCCGTATCTACAATTTGGGAGACCCGGAACGAAATGCGTGATGTGACCCTAAAATTTATAGAAAAAAATAATATAATAAAATAACAATTTAACTTCGTTATAAAGTTTCAAATATATGTTGTTCTTACGGTACTTAGAACATATTAAATCTTGATTCTAGAAAATCTATCTTTAGGACCTTTAAGAATTGATAAATTTCTTTTAGGCCTCTTCTCGCAGCAATATATCAATCGTTTTAGAATCAAGTGAAACCCAATATCTACTTAGTATAAGAGCCCCAAGTCTTACTCGCTGTGAAAAAAATACTAGCCACGGACTCCACGAGGTGAGCGGACCAGAAAATTCATGACCCAACAAACTGATGATGTGGTGGGTTCAAATTATATTGGATGCAAATATTAGATGGAAACTATTTTTAGATGAACAAACTGATGCTGTGATGGAAACTATTTTTAGATGAACAACTGTTGAAAAGAAGTCCTAATAAGGAGATTTGAGCGTTAATTTTTTTAGAGCTCTTGGACTTGCTCTAATTATATATTAAATTTGGAGGCCCTAAAATTTGGAGGCCCGTAACACATGCACACTTCGCACCTGCTCTGCACCCTCAATGCCATTAGAATTTCTACGAGTTCTCTCAGCACCATTGAAATTCTTCTCTTCCCTGGAAATCAACCAGCTCTGGAGCCTGGAGGTGATGTGGGTAATACGAGTTTCATGTGCAGAATCCGTCTGCCAATTTTACATTCTTAGCGAAAGCATTTGCTACAAAAAGCACTATGGAAACTGCGAAGCTTTTTTTCTACATGGTCAGTTTTACGTTTGCTAAACCTGTCACGGAAACATGTTTTATAGGCAGATCACCTAAAATTGCTATTCTTAAATCATGTTGTGGGTTGTGTATATATGGCCATTGGGCGTGCCCGCCTCGGGGGCTGTCGTGCCTGTTGGGCCGTGTCGAGGTGGGCTTCGTGCGGCCTTTTGGCCTAAGGCATGGCCCGTCGGCTGTTTTGGCCGTGCCGTGCTCGTGCCGCCCGTCGCCCGTCTCCATCTCCGGTAGTGGTCGAGCTCGGGGAGAAGGCTGAGGCCGGCCACCGCTATAGCCGCTACTCCCGTGGCCGCCCTGCGCCGCCATCGGCACCGCGCTTCCCCCTCGGGCGCCTTGGCCGAAGAGATGTGCTTGGGATTGCGGGCTGCGGCGGTGGAGGGCGCGGAGGAGCCGAGGAGGTGGTGTCGCGGTGGCGTGGTCATGCCACGAGCGGGACTGCGGGAGGACCGAGGCGGAGAGGCGCGACGCGACCGCTGGAAGCCACTGATTTGTGCGAGCGAAGGGAGAGGGAGACGGCCGGGGAAGGGATTAGGGATTGGGGGAATGAGTTAGGCGGACCTTGGGGCGTTGTAGGCTCTTAGCAGGCCACGAATGTCATCGGGTCGCCACGAAGACGCCTCCTCGAGCGAAGTTGTGCCCGTGCCATGTGCTTGGGGTGTGGCCCCGGACACGTCCTGGTCCCTCGGGCCGGGCCGGCACGGGCACGGTGGCCACCGGCCGTGCCATGCTTGGGTCGGGCCAAAAGCGTCGGGTCATCGGCCCACGGGCTGCATGGCCAACTATAGATATGGCACATATCACTTGGAGTAGAATCCGGTTGCCTCTTCCATCAGCCAAAACCTCTCGACTCCTGAGTCTTGATTGAGACAGCTCTGAACCAAACTGCACTGTCCCAGAGCTATAGTGGCGAATCTAGGATAAATTGTCGCCGGGGTCAACATATACTCGAGATCAAACTTATAGAAATTTAAAGCCGTTATAGTGTCAACATAAATATTAGTACCAAATATCTTGTAAAAACTAAGCCATCATGCAATTTGCACTGAACCTGTGTGCCACTAGAAATTTTCCTTGAACCTACATGCCATGACACATTTTGACTTGCACCTCTATGCCATTGTGGACGGATTGTGAACTAACACCGTCTAACTGAGCTGCAAAAAGACCATTTTGCCCTTGGTTGTGTGTACTGTGATGGCTGTGTGCCCTTGGCTGTGTGTACTGTGAGTCTGTACCGGTTGAGGCCTCTTGTTGAGAAAGTGGGAAATTTCCTAAAATCATTTATTTGCTTAAATAAAATTATAAAAATTGTATATGTATGCTAGAAAATCCGAAAATTACTTAAAAAAATTGCAATTATTTTTAAATAAAGGAAGAGTGGAACATGGACACCATGTCTTCACGCATAATAATCAACATTTGATCTAACAATTTTTTATAAGAAAAGGATAGCATCACACAATAATACCAATCCTTGCTTTGGTTCATATCATCAACATTTAAACACCATCCAAATGGTTTTCATAGCATACTAGCTAGTTCCCAAACCACAAGTGTCTTAAATTACATGACCATTGCATAAAACATCACAACAAAAGAAGTAGTTCCTACAAGTACTGGGCATGCCAAAAGGAAATGATGGTCATCACATAGAAAAGCAGCTCCCAAAAGAACACTCTGGAATCATAGTCTATTCCAGCTGAAGTTTCTTCTTGCTTCTTATATTTGAAGCTGGGCTAGTTGGGAGGTCTATCTTGACTGGAGCCCTCTTTGGTGTAATCTTCTTCATGATGGCACGTCCCTTCTTTGGTGTGCAGACTTTGCTTCATTGGATCCAATGTCTTGTTGGACAATAGGAGGTTGGTCAATTTGGAGAGGACAAGGGTCATTGGATCCGGATCTAGTGTGAAAGCATAAATTAGGTATCAATGAGTTTCAAAAGGGACGAAGTGTGGAAAAGTGAAAACAGACTTAAGACCATACCTGCTAGACACCATCCCTTTCTTGACACCAGCTGAAGAAGAAGGCTTTCTATTCCTTCTTTTGACTGTAGCATTGTCCACCCTCTCATTGTGTGGGAATACCATCCCTACTGCAGGAGTGGCCACTACAATGCTAGTATCTGTAGAACTAGTAGATGCTATCTTCACTTTTTGTTGGGTGGACCCTTGAAATAAAGTATTGTTTTGCAAATGTAAATATGAAGGTTTATATAATGCACCAATGGTCATCTATAGCTAAAAAGTTGTTACCTCTCAAACTTTGTAGTGCGGCTATGTCTCCCCGGATTCCCATCCTTACATGTCTTCCAATGGTGCCCCTAACCGGTGGCATCTTGAGCACTCATGTTTCTTGCCACGACCTCCTGATTTGTTCCTGCTACTACCTCCCTCCAAAGCTGATTTCATCTTGTTTTCCCTCCTTCCTCCAGTTGACTTAAGCAATGGAGGATGCATGAAGAAGCCATGGTTGGCTTTGGGCCACATAGACTTGTCGGAATACGGGGCACAAAACCTTCCTATGCAAGTTTGAATTTCTCAACTGAGTAGCACTCATCCACAGTCTTCAAGTCTTGCCCCAGGAATTGATGTGATGTAGGAAATAGCATGTTTGCATGGTATTCCTGACCCTTGCCAAGCCCTACATGTACACTCTCTTTGAGTTAAGTTCACTACAAACCTGAAGGCGCTCCCAGAACTCCCCTTAGCACAAACTTCTGCAATGCCATCAGGTGAGCTTGTTATCACTTCAATGTCAAGGTTGAAGCTATCGTCCCTCAACTTCTGGACTATATGAGGCAAGATCTTTCCTTCAAACTTTCTAGCAACCCTTTTCCTATTGTTCCATTTGATCAAGATCATCTGTCTAATGGTGTCCATCAAGTCGTCTAGGTGCTTTCCCTTCTCATCATTTACCTGCCAACAAAACAAATATAAGGAATCCAACAAAGTGATTTAAAGGATCAATGGGAAAAAAATTTAATACATGCAGCCTTACCCAGTTATTGAAGGACTTCGGCCAAGTTATTGGTTTCATAATCCACCTTTGACAATGTGGAGAACTGGCTCCTGGTCCAAAGTTTCTTGTGGGTGTCCTTAAGATATTTCATAGCTTCTGGATTGGCATCGGCCATTGCTTGATAATGTTTATCAAACATATAAGGGTTCCAAGAATATGTAGATGCCCATAGGTGATTATCAAATATCTGACCATTGTACCTCTTCTTGAAATTCTGGGTTAAGTGGTACATACACTCTCTATGTTCAGCTTCAGGAAAAACCTCACTGGCCCCATTCATCACCGCCTTGCCCGTAATTAGTGCAAAATGTAAGGCCAAGCTGGTTGCCTATAACCTCCTTCAACCTCTCCATAAACCACACCCAATTCGGTTGTTTGAGTCAATGACACCAATCAAGCTCTTGGGTACATCCAGTTATATCCATCCAATGCACAAGCTACACACAACCGCCCCGAACCTTCCATTCAAAAATGTACTATCTCTCGCAAGATATGGCCTACAACCTCGTAGGAAGCACACAACACAAGCTTTCAAAGCAAAAAAAACAGTCTATTAAATCTTATCTTATTACCGATGGTATGGTGGTCAATCACAACAACGAGATCCGGGGACGCTTTGCTCTATCCGAGACTTAAATCAGTATAGGTTGTCAAAACATGAGTCCCAAGGACCATAGATGGCATCCATAGCAAGATCTTTACCTTGATAAATTATTCTTACGCTCACATCGGTTTTGTAGTGTACCTTCAACCTTCTTTTTCGGCTCTTTGGGGCGCAAATTTGCATCTTCTTTCACCACTCAATCAATTTTTCACCCAACCAAAACTTTGTCACTCCAACACAACGGCCTCCCCTCTTAAGGTTGTGACACTTCTCATGAGGGTATGGGTTCTTCTTGATCTGCCAAAATAGACATCAAGAGGTTATTTAGAACAAAAAAAATAATCAATGCATGTGGGTGTTACAAAAACTAATTTGTACCTTCATTTGTGACCTTATCTGATAGAGTAGAGGCATGAATTCTCCACTTACAACCCAACTTCTTGCCACCTGCGGTACCCCCTATTGAGATTTGTCACTCTTTTCAATGTTATGATGGAACTCTTTCCTACATGCATGTGTAGCTAACGCCAGCTTAAAAGCATTCATGTCAGAATACAAAGTGCCTACTTCCATAGGAGGATCCTTCTTGTTATAATCTGCATTAGATTTCGGTTCAGGGTGTCTATCTTCAATTATGTCATCCATATCCACTATTTCTTCATCAGACAATGAATAATCATCATCACTATTTGGGTCATCACTACCTCTTTGTTTGGTGCCAACTTGACAATAAGGGATGGGAGGTACTGGAAGTTGTGGATTCCATTCAATATATAAGCATTCATCATCAACACCCACATGCTCATTGCATGGGTTTGGGTTAGCTAGGTAGTCATCATCGCAGAATGGGTTTGTGTTTGAATACTAGGTTCTGCTAGTTTAGAACATGAGGGCACTGATGGGGTGAATGAGGCTTCATTTGGTTCCCACCGTGGGACATGAGGCTCACTAGCGGGGTTGTGATAAGAAACACTCAACATGCATCTCTTTGAACCCTGTGTTTTGCAAACATTTGAAGTACATCTTGGTCAGAGCAGACAAAGATGTTGACATTGCTATCCATGCAGAAATAAGAAAGGCTCAACATGTCACCACCCATAGGAGGATACTCTTTAGCAACTTCATCAATCAAATCTTTGAAGTTGATAAAGTCAACATCCACAATTTTGTTAAAGCTAAACCGGCGCCGGGGCATTTGGATGAAAGAATCCGAAATTCTAGATTCTAACTACTGTCGGAATCCATCCTACGGATGAGCAACAACACATGCTCAACAGGCTAGGCCGCTAGGCAATAATTCAAGCAAGCTAGGAATGATTGAAGGCCAGGATCGGATCAATGCTGCCATCTACAATAGCTATGATAGATCGGCACCGGCCGGGCGCCTAGCTTTGGCGAGTGAGCCTGAGTAAAAAAAGCATGCAAGTGCCCGGATCGATCGGAGGCCGGAAAAATAGAGGGAGATCGACGAGGCACCCATGGGTCTCCGGCCGGCGTTGGTGCGGTGCGAGTGCTACTGAACGCAAACGATTGGGCGGTGTTCGTTGCGCCAGAGATCGAAACTGCTTTGCTAGTAGCGTTCATATCTTACCCTAAGCATAAACCCTCTTCCCGAAGTGGGAAGAGGACGTGCGTGGGAGTGGCGTTGGCTCTGAAGCTAGCGGTTGGGCAAGAGGGCTCAAGCCCCCCCCACACACCGCCGAACTCGTGGAGCCCCCCCCCTTCTTCTGTTGATTTATGAAGGGAAGGGGTGTAGCGAAACCACTAACCGATGACCTACTCCTGCTACTTTTGGTTCCTCGATTCCTCTCCTCAGCTCCCTCTCTGCTGCGTCGTCTAGCGTGAGGGGGTAAAATGTGGTTTAATAGCTACCAGGCCACAGGCAATACGCGCAACTGAAAGAAAGGGGTGAGAGTGGGATGGGATCAGAAGCAAGGCGCTGCAGCAGGACGAAAAAAGAGGAGATGAGCGAGAGAGATGGCACAGCATACCCACAGCAGGGGCAAAAGGCCAATACCACTGTTGAGTGACCAGCGCCTGCTATCTTGCTTAACCATATATGGCCTTGCTAATGGCCTCTCCTTTTTCTCTCCGTATGTACTGTGTGTCTCCAAGAACTAGTAGTAATGTGCAGTGCAACTGCAGTATATATATAAACTGAATAAGAAACCCGTTGGGCCAACCACCCAACTTAGGCCCATTTCTGAACAGCCTTTTTTATTTTTCCGTGTAAGCCCAGTAGCATATTTCAGTCCATTTCATCATATAATAATAAACAACATGTGATTTTATAACAAAAAAAATTAGACATCCAAAAAGATCATTTCCTCTAAAATTAATGGTTCATACAGCCATACAATGGTTCATACAAAAGGTTCATACAATAGTTCTAAACATTCACCATCCACACAAATAAATCACAACAAAATGCTCATATGCACTCAGGCTCCTTCGCCAGGTGCTCGTGTTGTCTATGTAGATGGCACATTTGATCTTTTCCACGCTGGCCATGTTGAGGTACCATTTTATTATTCTCATGCACCTTTTTTTTTTTCTCAACAATTTATATGCAATTAAAATTAATAGTATGCGTTTTATTTAATGCAGTTCCTCAGGAGTGCTAGACAACTTGGTGACTTTCTTCTTGTGGGTATCTATGATGACCAGTCTGTCAGTTCTTACTCCTGTCCTTCACTTATAACAAGCAAACTAATTGACTACAAAATAGTGTATATCAAAAGAGCTTCTTGTTACAAACTGAAGCACCAACATTATAATTATAATAATTTTGTCCAGGGATAGAAGAGTTTGTCGTCCTATAATGCATCTCCATGAGCGTACTCTTAGTGTTCTCGCCTGCCCTATGTTGATGAAGTCATTATTGGTGCGCCATGGACATGGTATGTCTGTCTCCATGAGTTCATTAGTATATATATTTTGTCATGCTTGAATTATCAATGTTGTGAGCATGCTGCAATTGTTATATGACAGTTTAGAATGCCCTCATAGTTGTTTGTATACCCTGTTACAGATCACTACGTTTAACATTTCATTGGTTGCCCATGGGACTGTAGCCGAGGGCAATTTAGCAGTAAGTGCTTAGTATCACAGATAGAACTTGTTGTAATTGCTGAAAATTCATGTTGAAACTCGATGAGTGTGTGCTGCAGGGTGAAAATGATCCTTATGTTGTTCCAAAGAGCATGGGCATTTTTCAGACAATCAGGAACCCAAAGTCTATAACAACATTGTCAGTGGCGACAAGAATAGTTGACAATCATGAAGCTTACAAGGTATGCATTGTTATAGCTCGTAGGTTTGTTTTTTTTTTTTTCGAAAGCGTGTCCATTGACACGTATTTCATTAAGGGAAAATAGAGTTTTACACGACGCACACCTTAGCCAAAAAATTGGCAGCGCACGTAAGCACCACAGACAACAATCGCCGAAAACGGCGGAGTGACAAAGTTGTACTTAAAGAGTAAACTACTGTGCGACGAGAGGAGAGAGAAGCGGCTACGGCGACAGACCGAGAATCCCCGCAGTTGCCGCCCTCGCCGGGGCGCATCATGGGGAAGAGCTCGTAGGTTTGTTGGGTTCATTTTTATTGGCGCTAAAACATAATTTTCTGGGCCTTACTTGATAAACAGAAGAGGAACTTGAAAAAGAAGGCTAGTGAAGATCGGTACTACACACAAAAAGAAATTTGTTTCTGGAGACTAGTTATGCACAAGGACTGTATATTTCTACCAGCAGTCTGAGGAAATAATGCATGGGCCACCCTGTATTGATGTTATTCTACAGCAGAGACTGGAACAGATAATCAGCAATAGAAAGGTTGCAATGATAGTTTGACAGCCAAGCAGTGGTGGGGATGGCTGGATGGACTAAGCTAGGGAAGAGAAATTGTCAACATTCTTCTGCTGTCGCCCATTTAGGAACGCTCACATGACATGAAGAGTTCACATATATGATTCTTTTTTCCTTCTTTTTGACTTTATTATCCCTGAGCCTGTAGGGGACTATATATTTGTAGCTGAAGGCCTTCAGCAAATCATTGTTGTATACTTGTGTGTTCTTACTTAACAGCGCGTGTAGTGATTAGCATTGCATACTCCCTGATTGTACCATGGTATATTGAATGTTCATACTGCTGGAAAAAAAAAGGACCTTGTGATGATGAGATGTTTAATTTATCTGTTGACAGTCTCCCTAACGTTCATCAGTGAATTTGTTCCTTTGTACTGCAAAGCTAAAATTGAATGTATAGTTTGTTTGCTAAGGGTTAATCAGATAACCTGACGCGCCCTATGTTTTTGGCCAGTTAGCTAACTCCACGGTGTAAAATACAACAATGATCGAATTCTATAGCTAAGGTAACTATTCACAGTTAAATCTTGTGCATTCATAATAGAACTACAGAACTGACAGTACAATATCGTTTTCTTTCTGTTTGGTTGCCAATGCTTGCTCACGGGTAGGTAGGTGCTACAAAAAGGTTACATAGCGCACCAGCAGATATTAGAGACGCACATTAGCTGGCCAAAAACATGTACGGTCGTTGTAGGCAAACATTTTTAACATGATAAAAATATCGAGGGTTGTCATGGAGCCATGTAAATGCATTCAACAGATATTAGAGACTCATGGATTTATACTGGTTCAGGGCCAAAAGGCACCTTACGTCCAGTCGACGAGCCCCCAGGCAAGAGAACCTTCCTAGGGGTCGCCCTTGTGAAAGTACTGTATATATTATGATTTGAGTCCCTCGATGAGAGATTGAGAGAGTTACATGTGAGTACACAATATATCAGTGTGGATTATCTCGGTTTGTTTATTTTGTCAGCTTCACTCTGCATCTCCACAATAGGCAGGTGCTATGTCCTTCCTCGTGTCAGTCACGAGTCTCCTGGATCCCGTAAGCCTTCAATTTTTCACTTCAAGAGCCCGGCGGTGGGAGGCGGGAGACGACACGTCTTCAGTATTGAGAGCAAAGGCATGTCTTCATGGGTTGGGAACCAAGTTGGTTCGTGTCTTGAAGTCTCCGTGTTCAAGACTGAACAGCAGCAGCATTCGTTGCGTCAAATTGGGGCAATCATCAAAGGTACCTGCAGTTCGTAGGGACAACATCATTTAGCACAACCGTTTCACCTCGAAACATTTTTCCGCGTATGAAATTAAAGAGCATAACTTTAGCTCTGGTCTAAGCTAAATGTTCTTCATTCCAAATTGTAGTTTTTTTAGATTCTTTTTTGCTATGTATCTAGACATAGTGTATAAACTAGATGCATAACAAAATCAATGTATCTAGAAAAGTCAAAGTGAACTAAATTTGGAACTAAATAAATGTCAAAATTACTTACTAACCTGACCAGAAGGGAGGATGCTACCTGGCCCGGCTGCAGCTGGTATTGCCGGACGTCGACTTTGAACTTTGAAGTCTATTGGCGACGCCTGGCCTGCGTCTGCGCCCAATGGTTATTCTGAAAATTTGCTACCAGGGGGCAGTGCCCACTGTAGCACCATGAACTTCAGCCTGGTGCTGACCTTGAGTTGACAACAGTAGTGTGTTATCATGAACATTGCTGGACGTACATTAGCTGGTGATGCGTCTGTTGCTAGTTGCTAGTGGCTTCTCTTGTTGCATCATCTCGATAATCTCGTTATCCTGGTGACAGCAAGGCAAGAGCAGAATGGAATTGCACTCCAGATTCCAAAACACATATTCAAATTCAAGGGGAATTGCTTTGACGACTCTTACCTGTTGCACGTGCAGCTCCTATAGTACATTGATTTTGCAACTAGCTAGGAGGGATCACTTGCCTTGATCCTCCTGGAATGAACAAACATGGAGAACTAGTTCACTGTACATCAATGAATGCTGCTGCACCCATGAAAAGCACAACTATAGAACAATATAAAGTCAAGGTGTGGCTTTGTCCCACTAATAATAAGCAGAAGGGAATAAGTTGAACACTAAGGTACTTTGTACTGATATCATCATCTCTCTACTGATCCTTTACACTAACTCTTGATAGGGCTACTATAATAGTAACCCAACATATCATGAAGGAAAAAAAGATTACATAAATTGAGCAGATTTCTTTCGGTTAACACAGCTAGATGCAACAGTTCTACAGATAAGTTTTGGTAATACTCCAAATAACCCAACAAATAATGTTCAGATCAACAATTGGATTGAGCTCCAAAATAATGTAACTGATTGTGTATGGACCGATTCTGCATATACAAACCTGTTTCACATATGTGTTAAGGTACATGCAGATGCTTGCCAACTCAGAACCATGCATGGATACAGAGAGCATCCTGTGACACCAGAGCGAAGAATGTGTAATTCCAAGGAGAAAGAGACCTGCACAGTAGATTAAAATAAAGTGGACCGATTACTCCTATGCAACAGTAATTTGGTGGACCACAAGTGAGAAAGATAATTGATCTGATGTTTTACTTACGTGCTTCAAAAATTAGGGGTAAATTTGGTCTGCAGACAGTGCAGGAACCAGGGGGAGCACAGCCCACAGCCCACAGCTCACAGAGTGCAAGCAGGATTGTGTTTTGTACTTTCAGATTCTCAATATTGGAACGATTCCTGTTAACCTGCGCCGGAGCTCCATTTGATATTTCTCGCTCCAGTAGTTGGAACGCAAATCCAATACTCGCAGTGAGCTTGGAATGCTGTCCTCATGCAGCGACTCGATGATTGCTAGACAGCCACCAATGGTTAGTTGTTGCAGTGAGCTTGGGAGGGCCTCCTTGGGTAGCGAGCCGATGGCAGGACATTGGTAGATGGTCAGTTCTTGCAGTGAACTCGGGAGACCGTCTTGGGGCAGAGACCGGATACTTTCGCAGTAATGAATCTCTAGTATCTTGAGGCCGGGAAGCGCACGCAGCCCAGCAGGCAGGCACTGCAGATCATCGCAAAACCGAAATCCGAGGTGCTGGAGGGATGTGAGGAACTGGATGGCTTTCTCTTGCTCCTCGGTGAAGCTCTTCACCCTGTTATCCCTTGAAAAGACTAGTTTGGTGAGGGAGGAAGAGAGGAAGCTGCAGATGGGCGTAGCAAGGATTCCCCGACATCATCCGTCTCAACCTCCCCCAATCTTGGTGGAAGCCCTTGTCCACGATGAGACCATGAGGCCTCAGGGTCCGGGCCGACCAAGAACATGGGTGTCCCCCAAATCTCGAGTGATAGCTCGGTAAGGCAACCATGGGTGAGGAGAGGCCACAAGCTGATTTTCTTTTCACATCTTGAACTTCCGTTATTGACGTATAAACTCTCAAGGGAGGTGAGGTTTGAGAGAGGCACTAGTGTCTCCATGGAGCGATAAAGCGAGAGATTTCGCAGGGAGGCTGGGAAAGGAAACCACCAGGAGAGGAGGAAGACGAATAATAGGAGAGGAAATCTTTAGATTGATTTATCACTAATGAACGGAGGGAGCGCAGACCTTGGAGCCATCCTCCACCTTCCTCTACTGTGTTGGGGTGGAGACGCAGACTGTAGCAATGATGGATTCCCAGCTTCTGCAGTTGGGGTGGCAAGAGCACAAGTCCTTCCTCTGTTGATGAGAGTTCCAGTTCCACCTCCCTTTGCAGTTGTTCATTCTCTGCGAGATTCATCTTCTCATCCAAAAATGGTGATGTGGATATTCCTGCGGTGTTTTTCTCCAAGACACCCAACCCTGTCAGTTTCCAACATCCATGAATATCTAGTTCTGTGAGCCTGGGAAAACAAGATAGTAGCCTTGTCAGCTCCTTCCCACTGCAACCATGGCCGCCCTCACTGATACCATGGCCGCCGACCCGGATAACTTCAACTGGGAACTGATATCCGACGTGGCTCTCGCCTACCGGAAATAAATTATAGTTACAGGGATAGTCACCCGAAATGGACAATACCTTCAGGGATGATAACATCCCGAGGTGATCCAAAGGCAGAGGCGGGCAGGCAATAACGTTCATTGTTCTTAGTCCTAAAAGGTTACTAAAATCCAGCACCTTCCAGAATGCCCTATCTGAAGCACCTTTACCCCTAATTGACAAGTGCACATCGGATCCATCGTTTTTGTAATGTAACGATTCCAAATGGACCAAACCTGAGCCCACATCTTCCATAGTAACACAACACGGGCCACGAGTCCAAGGAATAGGAGCAAAGGACAAAAGGTTTGGACAACCTCTAATGATAAGTACCCTGAGCCTAGGAAACCAAGTCATGGGTGCTTCTTGTAGGCAGCAAGTAGGGTGAAAAACTGGGACCACAGCCAGTTTAGGACAATACTGGATAATGAGCACCTCCAAATGAACGAACAAATTGCAAGTCACATTATTAACACAACTACTTGCCACCTTTGACGCGGGATAGCTCACACCGTGCGGACAGCTCACAACCCACTTTCTTAATCTTATCACCTTAGTAAGTTCTAGCCTTTTCAAGTTGTGAAATTTTTGACTCTGTATACAATTCATGTGCTCTATACCAGACTCATCAACCAAAAAACAACTCTCCCAATGGTGGAAGCTCTTTCCAAAGCTACATTATCAAGCGTAAGAGATTCCAAATTTTTAACACAGAGGTTTTGCTCTTAGCCACGTTGGGCAACTAATACCTCCATGCTCTCTAATGCATAGGTGACGAAGGTTGCTATGTGGTCTGAGACTTTCAAGAACATCCTGTTCATGTATAGGGTCCTTCTTGCTCCAATCAGAATTCCATTCTAATTTTAGTTCATGTAAGCGGCTTTTGTACATCAGTTTGGCTCCAACAGCGTCCTCTTTTGTTTGCACCTTTTCAAGATTACTAATTTCAAGTGATCCTCCAAGCTCTGTCAACTTCCCGAGTTGACTCAGCTCGAAACCATTTTCATTTCCCACAATAAATTTCCTTAGCTCCTGAAGGAACTCTATTTTTCCCACCTCAAATATACTAGTGTCATGCTTATCAACTGGAACAAGAAAATGACGCAGTTTTACAAGGTTGCTTATATGCCCTTTTTCAAATCAAAGGAACCCATCCATCCTTGTAGATCTAGGACCTCTAAATGATAAAAGTCTAACCAAAGCAGCAGGTAAGCGTAAGGTCAAATCGTCCCAAGGTGACTTCATCCTTAGGTAGCGAAGATGAACAAACTTTGAAAAGTTGTGCAACATATCCTTGTCCACATTATATGACACTCCAGACAAATAAATAGTGCGAAGGGCCCTAGCTTCCCTTAACAAGTCAC